>JBAMCK010000565.1:0-72962 GCA_037075185.1 Drosophila pseudotalamancana | reverse complement strand
CGCATTGCATTGTGTATGTGTACAATGCAACATAATTTAAGAGTCGGAATTCCTTAAGGCCCTTTAATCGTCTATTGCACTTGTGCGAATCTGTGTTGTGTGTGTTTGTTTGGGTGCGATTGGCTGCGTCAAGTCATTGTACTTGTGTAAGCTGCCAGTTTCGGTCGCCGACGCTTTGTCTGCCCTTGTATTTAAGCTCTGCCTCTACTCTCTGCATGTAATTGGATTTCCGCTGTTTACCATTGAGAAAGAAAATGAAACTCTCTCGTGAACGCGATTGAATGGATGAAGAGATGGCGATAAATGCGGCAGCTGTTTGATGATGAATATTTTTCAAGACGACAGTATCGTCGCTGCCGTATTATAACTTTCTTATTCAATTGCCAAATGCTCTCGCAGCACCATTTATTATGCCAGGGCACATATTTAAAGGTTGCGGACGCCTAAATACGGCACCCACCTAGAACGTGCGAACACAAAGCTCACGCATGTCACTGTGCGCTCTCTCTATGTCTCACGCTTTGCTCTCACTTACGTCGCCTAGCGTTAACTTCGTGCACTCATTCGCCTCGTTTCGTTTCGTTTCGTTTCGTTGCGCTGCTGCTGCTGCTATTGCTTTTGCTACTACTACTGCTGCTGCTTCTTTCTCGCGCTGGTCTCTTTCAGTGGGCCGTTTCAAGCGCGTTGTTCGTTCCGTTCGTCGTAGCCGTTTCCTTTTCATCGTATAAGGTATAAGCAACATTGCTCGTTCGGAAGTTCGTGTGACTTTTACTTTGAAAAAATCGTATTTTGCTTAGAAATAAATAATAATAAACAAATATAATAGATTTATTAAAAGCCATAAATGCACCGAAAGCCTAAAAAACAGAAAAACTCAAAGTTGCATTAAACGCGCGCGCCACTCATATAAAATATTCAATGTTGTAATTGTTTTGTACGTGATAAATGTTGTGCCGAAAAGTGGGTTGAGGGGACTGTTGCTGCAGCAGTAACGGCAACAACAGCCGTGCGGTGAAGAAGGAGGCGCCGGGACCGCGAGCAACAGTACCCAACGTCCAATCGAGCGACTAATTCGCCAAGTGTACATAATAATAAAAATTGCAATGCACAAGTGCAAACGGCGAATGGCAAAAACAAGTGGAACAGACAAATAAACAAAACGCAGCAGCGGTCGAACACACATACACACATACAGAAACGCGCGCGAGAGTGAGTGAGAGGATTGAGGGAGACAGCAGGTGTTACTGAGAAAGAGGTGGAGGAGATGTCGTGAGCAACTACTAAGAGTACAAATTAGCGTAAGACAATAAAAACAATAACAACAACAACAACGACAACGCCGCTGAACGAAATTAATTAGAAAAAGAGAAGCCCCAAACGACCTCATGGCAACAATGTTAATGTTTTAAATTAATTGCGACCGAGACGCGATAAAAAAAGTCCAATAATAATAACAACTAAAGTCGACAAAACTGTTGATTTTTATCGCGCGCCGTTAATGCGAAAAACGTAAAATGAAAAGCAGCAGCAGCAACAACAACAACAACAACCACAACCACAACAGTAAAACTCAATGAAAACCTTTGCTAGCACCGAAGTACATAATGTGCACTTATACAAATGTGTGTGAGTGCGTGTATTTGTGTGAATGTGTGTGTGTATGTGTGTGTTTGTGCCAGTGTGCACAGCCGCCTTATAAAACGGCGGTAAATTGACATCGGGCTCTCAAATTGTCGCGTGGCTGTTTGCTCCTAATTTGTATTTGCACTTGAAAAAGTAAGACACGCACACATACATATGCATGTATATACATATGTACGTATGTATGTGCACAGAAAATAAACAGACCAGATTATCGAATAGTAAATACGCTTTCCACTTTGATAACGTTGGTCATATACATATTCAAACATACGTATGTATGGATGTATAAAAATAAGCAGGATGATATGTGATATACTTTAAGATTTCAAGTATATGTATGTATCTATATACATATATACATTTGTATATCATGTGTAATTAAGATTTCTAGGCGTAGTTTTCTCATTCGTGTCCCCCGTTAGGTGTCAGCTAATTAACTGATAATACATGTACATATGTATGTACATATGTATGTGTTTGGCACAGTGACAAATGGAAGAGTGCAACAAATTCTTATTGTAATTATTCAAATTTACCACTACCTTATACTTTCCTTTTGTTGTTCGCTTTTTAGCCCGACTTTATTCCAAATATGTACTAAAAATGCCGCCCAAGCACCGCGCAGCTCAACTCAAGCCGAAGAGGAAGCTTTGAGGGAGGAGCTTCACAGACTTTTTACTTCTATTTCAACAAATTTTATATCATTCCTTTGCTGTTGCTTTTGCTGTTGCTTTTGCTGCTGCTGCTGGTGCTTCTGGTGTGCATTCAAAAGAAAACGGGAACGGAAATCAAATCAAATCAAATTGAATTTTCACTATAGTAACACGGTTGCGATGTACCCGAGCCACGCCCATTCTGCACCCAGTTGCCAACAGCAGACGTCGGCCAGGATACAATCACCGCTCCTCTGAACGCGCTCCTAATGCTGCCCACTTAGGTTCCCCATCCGCAAACATATTGTACATAAAGTTGAATGGATCAGTGAATCATTTACTGTCTCCTTCATCTTCGTCTGCTTCTTCTTCTACCAACGCTGCTGCTCATTGAGCGTAATCTAATGCGGCGCGTTGTTGCCACACTTCTCGACAGCAGCAGCGGCTGAGGCTTCATCACAGCCAGCTTAACTCTATCGGCGACGCTGCTGGCGTTGATTTAAAAAAATGTAATGTACCGTCCAGCAGCTGCTCGGACGTTGCTTCTCGGCCTGCCGAGGCATTTAAATTTTATTTATTTGCCCAGCGCATTTCTATTTGCTGCTTGGTTTGACCGATGCGTCGCGTAAATTAGAAGCGGATGCCAAAATAATAGTAAACAAACAGAGTGGAACAGTGGAGGCGATGAAACTTTGCTGCAGGCTACGTTCTGGTGCGACAAAGATGGAGGCGTTGTTGTCGTCAACGCCTTGTACTTACAACATGTTGTATGGTTAGTGGTATAAGCCAAACGTAACCAAAATTTTGCCTAAACAAATCAAAAAGTTTTCGGACTCGAGTAAGGACATGAAAGGACAGACACACGTCTGTGGGCAGCAACAGATGGCATCTTCGTCTTCGTCATCGTCTTCGTCCTCATCTTCATCATCGTTGTTGTCTGCTTCTTGTTTTGTAAAGCGGGCGTTGATGAAGTACAGCAACATTGCCAATTGTAACTTTGGGCCAATATTTTTGAACAACAATTAAGACAAACGTAATCCAATGAGATTCTGGACAAACTTAATAAAGTGAGTTGAGTTAAGCCAAGGGTATTTATAGATGCCTGCGACTTACTGTAAAACTACAACAATAAACCCTTGCTTGGTTTTATCTACTCGTCTTTCACAAATATGTCTTCAATTAGGAGTATTTAACTATATATATTGTTTATTGTTTTGCTCCTAAACTAAATTAATTTGTAGAACCATTAAAAGCTGAGCACATAAAATGTCAAAAGCTATCAAATAAAAAGACTTCATTTTAAACTTTTAGTTTTTAATAGCTTCATAGATTTTACACCTGCCTCGTAGTTGGCTTGAAAGCGAGATCTCCTGCTTCTTGGCATGTTGTCTTAGCATCATGTTTTCTTACCCTCTCCTGAAATAATCATGAAAGCACAACAGCCGCAATTATTTATTAAAATGAACCATACAATTAAACATACATACTATGTAGGCAGCTGAATTTGAAAGTCCCGAGATTCAAAAATTTTCAATTTTAACATTTTTACAAATTAGGCAGGCAGCAGGAAAAACACACACAAGCGCATAAAATTACGCATATACGCTTCTTTTTTTTTTTCATATTTTTAAAGTTTGACAAGTTCGTTTTATACTAGGAAAGGAATAATTGCGACTGTTGTGCTTTAACGGTTATTTTGTGTAACATCCAGAAACCAAGTTTCTTACTTCTCGATCCCTCGGAAAAATACGCGCCCGTCTGTCGAGAAACTTATAATTGTATCTGCAGTTTCTGTGAAGTTATTGAATTTTCCTGCATTTTTGTGCTTGCAACTGTCGTGTCTGTTAATTGAGTTTTTTTTTGGTGAAATTTCAGTTCCTCAAAATTGTCAAAATCAGGAGTTCCTGTTACGATATTTAAGGCTGTTCCTAGAATATTAATAGCTTGTCTTTGAAAGACGTTATCTGTTTCTAGCAATGTTCTTATATGACCTAAATCGGATTCAAAAATTTGTGTCATATAAGACTTTGGGAAATCATTCACAAATGGAATTAGTTAATTAATAGTAAGGCTTGAAGAGTGTCTTCAAAATTCAAAATCTTTCCAAATAACCACGTTTCAGCCTATGATAAGGTATATATTCCGATTTCGAGTAATTTTTCCGTATATTGCTGCTATCATAAGCAGAACACGTATAATCCCGGTCCCAGTAAAGATACAGAGTAGAATATGTACTAGAAGGATATTTACTATTTTTATTTTTGTATTTTAAGCTGTCCCTATGTACCTCCCTCCCCTTTATAAGAACCGTTGACCCCAAATCGGCTTCCACAGTGACCTCTTCGAACAAGGGTGTTGTCTTGTTAGCAAGTCTCTTATTGAATTTCATGAGTACTTTGTCGCCTACTTGGAAGGTTCTATTCCTTCTGTCTGTATTTTGTCTTTGTTGTAGCAGTTCTTGCGCTTTAGCAATTCTGTCTCTTATTTCTGTCACAAATTCGGGTGGAATGCATGGATTATGTCAATTGATTTTTTATTAACGACGAAATGAATAGTTTTATGGTATTCTATTGTTGCGTAGAGCATTAACTCAACTGTATCATTTAATTATTTTTCTCATTCAAACACCTGACAATTTCAGTAAGAGTACTATGAAATCTCTCCATCTGTCTATTCGATGTATTTTATTGTTTCTGAATTTAATGGCGGCTCATTGTCTCAACTAGCTTATTTCGAATAAATGCTAGTGTTGGCAAATCGCATTTAATGGCATTTACTCCATCTTTTTTAACCGCATCGTACACTTTTCCCATTTGGTTCTCTGTATCTGAAATGCATATAATATTTCTTATTTTGTGTCCGCACATAACAATAATTTTCTCAGAAACCGTAATTCCCTCTTCATTAATTATCTGGTTCCGGAAACAATTTATCGGTTTATCAGTAGATTCGATAGTGTACGTTAATAACAATTCGCTGTGTATCGTGGCCAAGTTTTATGGAACCTCTTTTTCTAAAGCGTAAATTTTTTATCTTGATAAAGCATCAGCGACAAAATTTGTCTTCCACGGATAGAAGAAAATTTGAGCTCTTACTTATGCTCATCGATGAGGTATTTCCATCTCTTAATTTTCGCATTTGTATTTTTGTCTGCAACTGCAAATGTAAGTCGCTGGTGCTCGGTATAGTACAAAAATTTTATAAGCTATTTTGCTAGGGTTGGTAGAAATAATGCGACGGGAAACCAGAAATCCAATACAGTTAACTTTTTCATTAAAAAATTAGATTTTTCTCGTAATACCCTCATTCTTGCGTTATATAATTTATCTAATACCCAGGCAATGTGGTAAGCACGATTTTCCATATTCTCGGAAAGTATGATCACGTCATATACATAAACGTACCACGACTTTCCAATCTGTTCTTGAAGCAAGTCACACGTTTGTTCTCTGAAAGATTCCAAGCGCATTTTCAAGCCAAAGAAAAGTCTGCAGAATTCATACTTCCCGTTTTTAACGGAAAAGGCATTTTTTTATCGGTCCATTTCTGCAAGAAGAATTTGGTGTAATCAGGATTTTAAATCAATTGTAAAGTATATATTTCTTAGAAGGCGTAATAATATTGTTTAACATGCTATATAAAAGTATTAACAAACTCAGATATTCCCAATGGGTACGGGTAAAGTTTCGAGTAAATCGTAATAATAGTTTTATATGGGAGAGCTTCGTTTGAATCTTTCTTCTAAAATTCTTAAAACTACTTTTTCAATTTTTTGGTTTACCTCTTTATTTTTTACTTCTCTAAACTTAACTTTTGAGTTTTCTGTGAATTGAATTATTTCGTATCCGTTATCTGTTTGTAATATATTATTTTTAAATTTAGAAGTAGATTAGAAATAGAAATAATGTAGTTGTGATACCAAAAATATGCATTAAACATTTTTTTAACGGATTTATAGGCATAACGTGACTGAACTAAAAATTTATCTTTAACGTTAATTACGTTTTTCAGCTCTGAAGTTGGTTTTACGTAATTTTTCGAAGCGCCTGTGTCTATTAGAAATTCGATTGTTCTACTTGCTATCGTTCGTGTTACAAACTGCCTAAAAATTTCACCTCTTGAAGATGAAGCCCGTCCTCCAAATCTGATACTTCAAACTGTGCTACTTCTACGCAGTATTCTTGTTCTGATTGACTGGCAGGATTTTCATCTTGTGAAAGATGATTGATTTTCTGTTGTTTGGAACCGGTATACGTGGCTGTTCCACTATTTGCTCTTTTTTTTGAGTCTGCTTTAGGTATGGAGCATGGGAAGTACTGGCATGGTTATGTAGCTGGGTCGGTTGTCTGAACCAAGATGAGCTGTCAATGTCCATTGGCTATGGTAGTCCTTGTTTTACGTTTGGGCTATTATGTTGTTTTTGAAATGGAGTTTTAAACTGATGTGAGGAATTATTCTCCACAGTGGAATTCTTCTTTTGTTTGTACAATACGCTGAGCTTTTTCCTCACAGTTCTTTAGGATACTTCTAATGAATTGGAACCGCTCGTGATTAGACTTCACTTTCTGTGCTAGAGCACAGAATATTGCTAAGAGATTTATTTGTGCCCGAAATTGATACTCTCAGTGTTAAGAGAAGCAACTCAAGTGGAGTCTTATGACATAATTGTTTTATATACAAAAAGTGTTAAATAATAGTTTTATTTATTAATACTATTAATTTCTATTCCATTGTAAAATAGGCAACTCTTACTTTATGACATACGTAAAATCAAGTCTGTTTATAGATAGATAGATAAGATAGTACAATGCCATTAATTTTGTTCTCAATTATTCCCAGTGCCTGATAATGCCATGAACTTCGTACATAATTTTCTAAAAAATACATGCAGTATCTGAAGCTTTCCGCCTCGAGACATATGTCTTGAGCTTTCCTTCAAAGTCGGGTATCGACTTCACAATGTCGAGACGTTTCGTCGTATTTAACATCTGAATCTTGGCATCTCTAAGCACTTCCTCCTCGGGGACGGTTATAGCTGAATATCTAAATTCTTCTACCTTTTTTTACACTTGTGTACGTGGAGTGCAGAGCTAACTAAAATTTTAATCGCATACACAAGCGTCGCTTTTATCTTAGCTTCATTTAACGACATCTTGCAGTTTATTTGATTTGGAACAAATTTACTTTGTACTGCTTTTATTAACTCTTCTAATTCACAGTCGTATTTATTCAACTCACATTCAGGATTTGTTTAACTTAATATTCATTTTGTTTTTATTTATATTTTTTTTGTATAGCAAAGATTATCTTACAAACACTTTCTAAACTATTTATTTTTTTTTCTTTTATTACAAATAAAAAAGAAAACTCTAGTGGATTGTGCTTGACTAAAAGATACCCCGAACTCCGTGATACACACACGCACGCCGGCTCGTGACTAAAATTGTGTGCAGAGCGCTTGACCTTTATATTTATGATCCGATCTTAACGAAATTTTTGGTATACATTAACTACACTAAAATGCGTATTTGTTTCCAAGCGCAACTTTTTATATTCAAATATGATTTTCCCGAAATGTGGGAAAATGGATATTTCGATCCATATACATGTGACATTCACAATTTGTATACCACAATTAACATCTTTTTAAAGAATACTTACTATTTTCTTGCAAAAAACACAATCCTGTTTTTTTTTCAAATTTTTTCATTTAGAAGCTGTCAAGTGTATCTATTATTTTCAGCAAGCGCTTTACACATAATTGCGATTAATGAAAATTTGGCGCAAAGTACAACTTTTTTTTTTTTGGCGTGCATTACGTTGCCAAAATATGTTTTTATAGTTACCATAAAAAATGTTTGAATATGTAAAAAATGAAGCAGTTTTGACAAAATAACCAAAATTATATTGGTGTATCTATTATTTTCATCATGAGTGTATATGCAAATACGCATATATGCATATTTATCAGTTGCATGTAGTGTATTTCGTCTCTCTTAAATAGTAACGGGATTCTCTTTTGCCGCGCTTAAATGTTTTGCAAATTAACCACTTAGTTCAGGGATTGATTGATTGATTGATTGACTGGCTGATGACTGCCACTTAAACGGCTTTGAAGTCTGCGTTCGTTAGATTGCTTATAATTTGTATGGAGTTGCGATTCGCTGGCCGATTGCATTAGCATGTCAACCGCTTAGATAGCCACACCCTCACTCACACACACACACAGAGTTCCCTCTGCCTGTCATCCATTTCAAACTACAACTAAACTTGTACAAGAATTTATTGATTTTGTTTTTGGCGGTTTTTTGCACATTTCCATTTCTCTAGTTTTGTTTGCTATTTATTCTTTTTGGCTTATTTGCACTAAAAGTTTTCCCAGCAGCACACACAGACATATACACACATAAACCTTAGGGGTGCCACGGTTGATTTCGGGGCTGGGGTCCGGGTTTTCCGTTGCGTTACTTTAGCGATAAAATTTTTATTTATTGATTTTCATTTATGCTCTACATACTCTACATGCTCCATGTTCCACGCCCCCCTCCCCCACTCAATTGCAGCTTCCAATTGAAGGACTTCTGCCCCGCAGCAACCGCTGCCAGCAAAATTTTGTGGAGCTTTTCTCAGACATTTGGAATATGTGCCAGAAGTTAGGATCGGAAGCTTATAAAGTTATCAGGGCTGTGAATTAATTGAAAATTGTCGCCGCTTTAGTAAGCGGATCAAGTGAACTACGTGAACAGAGGCTCTGTTCGTGAACCGAACCACAATAATTGTCTGTATTAAAAATTTTTAAGATAATTTCTTATTAGTTATTCTTTTTGAAATTTATATTGAGAAAAATTCCTAATTCTAAGTTTCCATTCTTCATTTTTACAGTAAAAGTAATTGCGAAATTCCAAAGAACTTCAAGTATTTTTCTTTTCACTGTTGATACTTGTCGCATGTGTGTGTGTGTGTGTGTGTGTGTGTGTGTGTGTGTGTGTGTGTGTGTGTGTGTGTATGTGTATGTATAGCGTAGGTAGGCTGTAATATAGTGAGTATATAATTAAAGAATTATATTAAAACATAGCTATAAGAATGCAGAGCAGAGACAACAATCGAGTTGATGGAACATCACACCACGGACAACGGACTAAAGGATGCGCAGCCTCCTCTTTATTCTCATGCAGAAAAGTAGGTTGTAGGGGATGGAAAGGGGGGTGAGGGCGGCTGTTGGTGAGCAGGCGCTTCCTAATGGCTGTGGATCTAGGGCTCGCCTTTTGTTCGACTCTCAGGTGAAAGTTTTGCATCTGTTGCTACTGGTGGGCTCTATAAAATGTGTGTTAAATTATTATGAATGGATGCCGACGCCTGCCTGTGAGGCTAATGGCCATTTTTTGCAACATAAGTAAATGGAAATATAAATAGTTCATGCTATTCGAAAAATATGAAAAATGCATTATCTAAAGTGGTGTCTGGCTTGTATGTCAACTGTGTTGCACATCTCTTAAATGTGACATCAAATAAGGATCTAACATGAAGTACATCTAGTTGAGAGACAGATTATATTAAAATAATTAACTGAAAGGGGGAGCTACCAAATTTGTATACCCTGAACCCATTAAAAATTGATAAGCAGACCGACACAATAAGCTATATATGTACATATATCCTGATCAGTATCACCAGCCTAGTCAATTAAGCCCTGTTCGTCCGTCAATCTATCCGAAATTGAAGCTTTCGCCTTTTTTCGCATGTGGGTTTAACCACAACATATCTCTCTCATATATGCAGCATTTACAGGTAAAAAGAGGTGTTTACGCCGGATAAAAAGATTTATATACATAGTAGTATAACCCAAAAATTTCATTAAGATTGAATAATAAGCAAAAAGGTTAAACGCTTGTGTAGATTTATTCAGAGTATCTGCCAGTCGAGCATACTCGACTAGAGATTTCTGACTTGTTTTTTTCCGCTCTTTTTGATGTCATATCACGGCTCGAGCTTAGCGAGATGATGCAGAGAAGAGGTCGGGATGGAGGCTTGTGGATTGATGTCTCCTGCAGACGCTTTTGCACATTGTCAGGCTGGCATGTGGATTTTAATTTCCGTTTTCCGTTACATGCCGCTGTCATCGCCGTTGTTGTTCTTGTTGTTCTTGTTGTTGTTGTTGTTTCTCTTTTAGTTTTTGCTATGCCCATTGTTGTTTTTGTTGTCCGATTATAGAATTCAACGAGGCGTCTGCTTAAAAACTTACTCAACCTATTTGCACGACAAAATTCAATTTATTGCTGTTAAATAACACTGCTTGACGCAATACAATAGCTGTCAGTCTTAATCTGAACATTTTCAACTTTTTTCTTTCTCCAACATTTAAAAATGTTGAAAGGTATCCATAATCCGAAGTATCTAGAATCTGCATATCCTTTAACTGAATATATGCGTGTGTGTATGTGTGTACGGGCTTATGGATATCTCATAACCCTTGAGCATAATTTACTAGAGGTTTCTTCCTTGTTAAAAATGAAAACCTAGTTATAGAAAAAGTCAAGTTCTTGCCATTAGGATCAATTTATTTATTTGCAGTTTGTTGTAAAATACAGATTTTTCCATGCAAGACAATTGCTTTTTAGTTAAACAAATTACATTATATCTTTTTGTAAACAGGATATAATGCTTTTGGGACAATATATGTATGTCACAAGCAGAAAAAAACGTGGCCGAACCCATGGAGTATATGTATATTCTTGTTCAGAATCAACTATATTTGGTCGTTTATACTGTAAAACCGATTTACAACGCCCTAATTAGACCGAACTATAAAATTATTTTGTAGATCGTTAGAGAACCTTAATTCAAAATTTGATAGCTCTAGTTTTAGTAGATATATAATTATTATCTTTTTATGTCCAACTCTCAACTATACCTATCTATATTTAAATTTCCGCATCTGTAGCGTTATTAACTGCGAAAATATTAACGATTATGCTAAATTATATATATTTACAAAAGATATCTCATATATTTTATTTGATATTGTTTCGAAGTACGTTCTTACTTGCTTTCACCTTGAATCGCGATGTTCGCCCTGCAGCGCAATTTGAGTCGCTGAGTCTTGTGTTGAGTCTGTTTGTGGGCACGGGGTTCAGGGTATCTCTTAGTCGAGCACACTCGAAAATTGCTTTAGGGGTCTTTTTTTTTTTTAATTATAAAACAGACAGAATAAGGCAGCATACCTCATAAAGTGTAACTATTCTTAATCGCGATCAAGAGCCGTTTCGATTGAGTCGATATGTAAGAAATCGTAGTTCTCCGAAATTATAAGAGCTAGAGACTAAAAATTTTACATGAAGGTTCTTTTATATCTATATCGAATTTGCGTTCGATATTCGATAATGTTATTTGTAGTTTTTCGAGCATATATTGAACATCTAAAGAGCTTCTTACTATTAATATATTCAACTGCATATTTTGGATAACTCCATTATTGAGGAAAACTCATTTTTGGAGAATGAAAATTGCGCCTCAAAAGGTATATGCATTTTAGTGTCATTCACGTATAGCAAAGGTTTCATTAGGATAATAAACAAAAAACATTTTCGCAACCCTGCAACAGAATACAGCGAGAACGGGATTTCGTCACTAGGGGCGTGTGTTCGGCCTTGTCAGCATCGTGATTTTCGTGATGTGCGTGCACGGGTTTATAGCTGAATTCAATTTGTTGTAGGTTCTTGTGTGAGCATGTAGAGATGTAATTAAAAGTGTAAATTTGCGAAAAATCGACACTGCACGGCGTTCAGGGTATCTTCTAGTCGAGCACATTTACTTTCCTTACTTGTTTCCCATTGGGAAACAAAGTCGAAAACATGTCTTAGGAATTTGAGCAGTTTTATTTGTCGGCCAAAATTAGTGACGAGTTTTCTGTTGACCTTTGCCATCTTTAACGATGTGTCTACGCAGTGAATACCAACATTTAGGGGGTCGTCTTTTGTCTTAGCGAGCGAAAGGTGTAGAGAGGGTGAGATGCAAAAGAGAGAGGGGAGTGCAAAAGAGACAGATCTAAGTAAATAAAAACGTGCACTGCATGACATTAAATTTGATCTAATGACCGCCTACGTGAGAAAACTCCCCAACGTCCAAAATATTTATGGTCAAGTATTATGGTCAAGTTCAGTATCGGTCGCGGGCGATGGGCGCTCCTGTTAATGGCTACAAAGCGGATTAGCCAACTGATGGCCGTGCCCCAAAACAGAAATATTTTATACATATATACAATATGCATATACATCCAAATATACATACATATACATATAAACATATGTATTGACGCCAAAAAATTTAATGCAAATTGGTTAAATGTCAGGCCACGAAAAAATGAAGAGAGAAAAATGAAGTATATAACATTCACAGGAGCACGAGGCGCTTCTGTTAGGAACGCGCGCTTATTGCACAAACACAATCAAATTATTACAAAGAGGCGTATGGCAGGTGAAGTCGACAGGCTGCCAAAAGAACGCTTGCAAAAACCTTAAAATAGAATTAGAGCACGTAAAAATTTTCGTTGCACATATTCAGGCGCACAGACACACACACACACACACAGAGACACGCGCACGCATACACACTTCCAAAATTTGGTTAAAGTTAAAGACCGTCGTGATTCACATTTTGGCAGCGGCAAACGCATAAATATTAATAAATAAAATAAAGACATCAAAAATTGATTGGATCGAACTGCTTAGAGATAGGCGTGATACGCATAGACAGGCCCTGAATTGCCTGGGATTTTGGTTAGTCCCTTCATTTTCGATTTAATACACTTGCTTCCTTTTCTGAACATTGTGTTCAGACGCCATCATAATGTTTTCGTATGCAACTCGCATATATGCGAAATTCCATATTATCTGTAAAACGTACTTGACGGCGTTTCCTTGGAGGATTCATCGTTCACATGATTGACATATATGTTATGTATGTATATTCCTGATCAGTATCAACTTTTGTGCCAGACAGACAACAGATCAAATTAAACTTACAGCTGGTAGCTTTAAGTTTGACATATATGGACGGAAAATAACGGAAAAGTGAAAGGGAAAGGGAAGTTCTTTGCCGTTTTTGGCTTAATGAGTTGCCCAAATGAAATGCAAACAAAAATATGTTAAAATTCAATTTCAACTTGACGTAGCAGTCAGAATAAAGGCACATGCAGAGAAAAGTTTGTGCAAAGGTTGATGGTTGATGGTTGATGGTCGATGAGTAGGTAGGAGTAAAGTAAGAGATGGTAAGAGAGGCTGACAAACAGCTGTAAATTGTGCGGTCGTCTAATGGTGTTTGGCTTGATGTTGATTAGGCGTCGCTTTAGCTGATAAACTCGTTGCCAACCGCAAAGTCCCTGCCAAACACACACCCACACACAAACACAAGCGCGCACATACACACAAATAGAGACAGCCGAACTCCCACACGCTGCTTTTCATATGGAAATTTCTGTTGGCCAAAACAAAAACAACAAGTTATAAAACTCCAGTTGAGTGTGCTCGTCTAGTAGATACCCTGAACCCTGTGCAGCGCTGCCTTTTCTCAACTTTTGCTTACTTCTACATGCGTACTACTTTTCTCACACAAGAAAATTGAATTTAACAATAAACTAACGCACACACACACACATACGAATGCACGTCGCTAGTCATTGAAATTACGCTGCCGAGCGCGAGTCGCTAGTGACGCAATTAAGCTGCGATCTCGCTGCGGTGCGTGTAAAACTGCGCGAGACTATAATTTTTTTTTTTTATTATCCGATATTAGTCAAACTTGGTATATGTTAATAGCACTGAAATACGTATATCTCTCGAAGCGCAACTTTCTATCTTTACAAAAAATTGGGGTAGTATCCAAAATCCGAAGTGTCCAAAATGTGTGTCCTCTTTAGTTGAACATATATAACGTAAATTTCATAGTTCTAGCTTTCAAGCTGTAGAAGATATGCTGGTAAAATAAAACGTGCTATCGATAAGAAACAAACAAGCAAACAGAGTTATCGATAACTTAATACAAACTTAATATGCGGCTACTATACATGTTACATTGCATGTTTTGAGGTCTGGTCGAGAGACGGACTGGGTTCCATCGACTCGGCTCTTGATCCTGATCAAGAATATATATATTTTGTGTGGTCGGCCTGTTACATACATTTTCGAAAAACATTATACCCTGTTTACCCATTTTAAACGGGTTCAGGGTATGAAAACAGAAGTCCAAAAGTAAAATGTAAAACTTTTTGGAACAAATATTTTTTATGCAAATTGTGTTGGCATTTATTTATTTATATATGTATAACTCAGTTTGTCTGTGTGTACTCCGTCCCTTGGTTTTCCACTTTCCCTTGCTCTCCCATTGTCACAATATCATTGTGGTTGGCATGTACATAATTTAGCGTTCGAGATTTTGATTCCAGTTCATATTGAGCGAGCCACCTTAATTAGTGACCAAGGCACATAATTCTATATTCCCTGCTGCCTTTGGGCGCACTTCTGTCACCGCAACACAACAAGAAAAGCAAAAATAGTAAGAGAAGCAACAACTGCATCAACAGCAGGCAGGCAGCCAGCAGTACTTGAAGAGGCTTAAGGATCCTCTTTTGACGCTAAGTTGTTTTTTGTTTTATTACTGTTGTTGTTTTTAGCCTCTGTTTCGCAAAGGGGAAAAAAGGTCTATTGGTTTTGTGCAGTGTCCGTCATTCGACTGTTCGTATGTACGCCATGACATGAAATTTTGGATGTATCCTTGTTGGTATCATAAGCATACAAAGTGTTCAGATTTCATATGTCCGCTATCTATATATCTATATCTTTATAATTATATCTTCCACAGTTAGTTAAAACAGTTTACCTCCTTTATATGAATCTAGCTTAAACTGTGGGTATAAAAACACCGACAAGTGTAGTATATTACAGCTACCTAATAACTGTCTTTAGCAAGGCACGGTGCATATTCACCATTGATATTGTGAAAAATAATTACGCCATCTCATTGGTTCGATACACACACAAAGCTTACGAGAAGCTGAGCTTTACTTAATAATTTATTTAGAGCATACTTTTAGGCTGAAGCCAAGCTTGAAACAACATAAAAAGCATTAACTTTCGAAAAGAAAGACCAGTCAGTGGAAGTGGCATCCAAACAAATTATGACTACTAACCGAGACCGCCTTCCATCTGATGGCCAAATATCTCATCCGTTGCAAACATACAGTAATTAATCGAATAAGCCATAGACTCGCAATCGTTCGTC
The DNA here is from genome assembly GCA_037075185.1 of Drosophila pseudotalamancana. Lineage (NCBI taxonomy): Eukaryota > Metazoa > Arthropoda > Insecta > Diptera > Drosophilidae > Drosophila > Drosophila pseudotalamancana. The sequence goes on along the minus strand of JBAMCK010000565.1, from coordinate 57,390 downwards.
ATCAAACCTAGATGAGACACTATTGGAGTCCTCAAAAGCTGCAGGAAGATAAACCCTTCACTGTTAGTTTAAAAGAACTCCACTCGAGTACGAAAGTAGACCAAATCAATGGAGAATTACAAAGCAAAGTGTCTTAAGCTAGAAATAATTCCAATCCAAGTAGTCACGCTGATTAAACCCCGCTCAACACATACTTCGTTGACCTGGCTCAGCCTGTAAATAATAGGCAAATTCTCGATTTGCGTGTTATTTGCAGACAAAGATGTGCGGTCGAACTTCCTAATAACATTAACGGCTTCACACAATGCAATGGCTGTCAGGAATTCGACCACACACAGCGATGATGTCATAAGAACCTTAGGTGTGTGTGTGTGGACAAATTACCAGCCTGTTTTCACTGCGAACAACCAAATCCTGCAAACTCAAAGGCTGTTAAGTTTACAAAGGACAACACAGGAACACACACGAAGTCCATTGCAGAACGGAATTCCGCGCAAAATTTGAGTCGTCCTGACGATAAATAGACCCTGAAATGAAAAATTGGATGCTAAAAGCCTCCAGCCTCTAAATAGCAAGCGGACCATATATATCTCTATAGTTGCCCCAATCTTTTCTTATGCAATTTCGTTATGGGCCTTGGCCGCTTAAACGCATATTAAAAATATACAGACCCTTCAAAACAAGGCTCTAAGAAGATGGACAAGAGACAAATGATTTGTTAGATATTCAGTACTGCACCAGGACCTTACAACTCACAATCGTAGAACTTATCGGACGACACAACTCATATTCAGACAGGTTTTCGAGGTTTTTAAATCGGCTTGCGACCTCAAAACAAATCTCCTGTACCGTATTAAGACATAACAATGTACCATATGTATACAAATATATAATCTTAGAATTTCATTATTATTATAATTTAATTATTTTTATGTTTATAAATTTAATGAAACTGATATAACGAATCTTAGGCGACTCACAATATTCTTCGTTATATCTATCGATTCGCTATGGATATTTATGTATTAGTTAAAGCTCAGTATACCGATATTTAAAGAAGTCTGAAAAGAAAAATCGTTATAAATATTGCTTTCATATGTTTACATCAAAATCATGCTAAAATTGAACTGAAGTTGAGTAAATATAAAAAATAATACTTTGGTGCTGCAAATGGTCTCCCTATTTTTATACCCTGAGCCCAATAAAAATGGGTTAACAGGGTATAATGCTTCTGTGATGCCATAAGTATATACATATATACACGCGTCGATTTTAGTAACTACAAGACTTGAAATTTTGCACGTGCATATTAAATTTGTTTTGGGAAAAAACTTATTTTTGTTGAAAGAAAGTTGGGCAAACATATACAATATTCAAAAATGTTACGAAAATAAACATAAACAACAAATTCATAAACAAAAAAAGTCGCGAGCTGCGTGCATTTGTAGTGGTACAGGGTATCTCTTAGTCGAACACACTCGACTAGAGTTCTATTGCTTGTTTAAAATTGTATAAAGAGTCCTCGTGGAATTTTAAATTGTTTAGCAATTTCTTGCTTCGATTTATAAGCCCGATCAACGGCATCAATTATAGAAATTTGTTAGCAAATAAAAAGTGGAAATGTGAAGGTACGGCTGTCTACAATTTCACGCATATATATGTATACCCAGAGTAATAACGGGACTTCTGAATATTTTGCTTTGTTCCTTGTATAGAGACAATTGAAGAAAAACTTTGGTTTTTTATATGTGGACTTTAACGGCTTGCAACACAATGTTATTTTCCTTTATTTTGGTATTCATTGTATAAAGTTGTTGCTGCTTCGTTATGTTTAGTTTATAATAAAGCTCATTATATCAAGGTATCACCCTATATTCTGGGAGCCTCAATTTATTATATTATTACTGTGAAAATGCCAATTTAAAATTCTACTCTTATACATGTCGCCTACCTAGCTGTGTATACTCTTTCACAAGAGCATTCGAAAGCAGAAAAAAAAACAAGTAAAACTTGTGCCAAAATGGCACATAAAAGCCCAGTCTGCTAGCCAGTCAAAGTAGAGACATCAATTGCGAGAGGAAGAGAGAGAGAGCTAGAGGCAGTGTGTGTGTGTGTGTGTGTGTGTTGGCAGGAATGTGAAGGAGTGAAAAACAGATGGGTCTGTCGACCACTTTATGTTGCATACTTTTGAGGTCATTGTGCTAGTAACGTTTCCGTTCATTCTACATTAGTATTTTTTTCTGTAAGTAGTATATGCATGCCAAATGATTCTCATTGCTCTCTCTCTCCCTCTTTCTTTCTCTCTCTCTCTCTCTCTCTTCTCCCTCTCTTTCAATTTTGTTTGTCTTTCGCTGCATTTTTACGTAAATAAATAATCATTTGTAAGTGTAAGATAAACGTTTGAAGCCAATATTGATCATCGAAATAAATAAGTATGAATTATTATTGTTGCTAAGCATGCAAGTTCCATACCGATATAATCGATTGTCTTGCATTTCAGTTCTATTTCGATTTCAAATTAAAACTTGTATTTAATGATCATCTTTAAAAATAACGACTAACAAGATATTTCGTGAGACTCACTGTAGCATATTCACTAAACTATATGTTCTTCTTGTTTATTCTGTTTGTATTCTTATAGCTGATCTCAAAGTTTCTACCAACTACAATTTAGTTTCAAGAAATGTACTACTCACATTTTCTATTATCTTGTGTGTGGGTGTGTGTGTTTGTGTGCTTGCATTGTCTTTGTGACTGCTGTGGCATGTCGCTGTCTGTTTTCTTACACTTCATTGCACTTCCGTTTTGCAATTTCTTCAATTTGACTTCTCGCACTGCCCTCAACATTTCTCACTTATTCCGTTTGTCTCTCATATTCTCACTGTCTCTGCCGGCGCGCTGTCTCCTGGTTGTCGCATTTTTTGTCTCATTTTTCCACCACCTGTGCGACTTTTGTTGCCTAAAACGTTGCTATGATTTGAGTACGTACATATATACATGTGGATATATACATGTGTATATATATATTACATATATATATGTTTTGCAGTGTGTTTTCTGCCACTTTATTTGTGCCATGCTATGTGTTTTGCACACCCCTTTCACCGCACTCTCTGTTACTTAGACGCCTCTGGCGTCTTCTTTGTGGTGCTTTTGTGTTGGCATAAAGCACAAAAAAATGAAAAAAAAAAATTGAGAAAAATACAGAAAACCCTTTCATCGCCTTTGCCTTTCAGAGAATTGTGAGTATATATTAATGTACCTCAATGTGACCGCATTTATTTCCATCTTTATCTTCGTTTTGCTCAGCACTCACTCACTTGTCAGACTTAATACTTACACACTCTCTCTATGTCTCGCTCTACTCTTTGTCTAGATCTGTCTCTTTCGCTCAATGTGTGTATGTGTATACATTTGAATTTGTATTCAAAACGGTTTAAAGTGGATTTTTATTTCCTGTTTCTGTAACATTCGCCAGTTTCCCGGCTCCGCTGACATCCATACTTAGCCATCTCTCGACTTCACCCTCCGCCCAGTTTTCTGGCCAACATCACCTGCTGCCACACCCCCAAGTCGCGCCCGCCCATCATCTGGATTTTAATGTGGCTGGTCTCCTTTGTGTACTTCTAATGCCATTAAAAATGGTATAAACGTATAAAATATGCATTTACTCTTATTTTGAGCAACATTCCTGTAAGCACATATGCGTATATATGATGAAATATTTTTATGTGCTGGCCTTATATCGATATAACAACAACAACAACAACAACAGCAACAACCGCAACAAGCAACAGCCCAATAACAACGTTATCCTTATACTCTTCAATGCCTTGCGAATCATTGTCGATTATGCTATAGGCATCAATATTTGAATTTGTACTTGCATACGAGTATATACGAACTACATTATATGAAATTCTAATCGCATTCGTGTCTTTTTTGAATCCTCTTTCTGATTAAAAGTTGCGATTTTTTAGATTCTGTTTCCCATATGGAATCAACTCTAGTCGATTGTTCTCGAACCCTTTTCAGTGCTTCTTATTATCTAATTTTGCTTACCTGCATGTTGATAATGAACTAAAAACTAAGCTAACGCACGCACGCACGCACGCATACAAATGAATGAATGAATTACGCTGCCAACGCGGCAGTGCTGAGCCACGTCGCAGGTGACGAAATTACGCTGCCCTGTGATGCATGCAAAAATGCTCGAGGCCAAAATATTTTTTTTTATTATACGACCTGAATAAAACTTTTGAATAGCACTGAAATACGTTTATCTTTCGAAGTGCAACTTTTTATCTTCAAAATTAGTTTTTTCCCCAATAATTCAGAATCGGGGTTAAGTCTCCCTTAGCTGAATATATGTACATAGTACTCTAGCTATAAAATAGAGTGATGGAAGAGATCATCAAAATCCATTAATCAAAATTAAAGTTGTTAAAGACAACGTCTTGTTCTCGTATTAGCAATAATACATCATCATTAGAGCCAATCCGAAGCATTATTATATACATACGTGTGCACATATACACTTGCACTTATATGCGTGAATTCTTGGAATGCTTTACAAGTGTGATTCTCAATTTTGATTACATTATGAATTTGTTATTTTTCAAAGTTGTATATCCTCAACCCATTGAAAATGTTTTTCCTAAAAATGAATGCAAAAGGCAAAAGGATCCCATAAAGTATTTTTATTCTTGATCAGCATCAACAGCCGAGTCGATTTAGTCCTGTGCGTCTGTCTATCCGTCCGTTTATCTGTCCATATATATGAAAGCTAGAGACTTGAAATATTGTATGTAGATTCTGCAATAACACGCGCTTATCGAAATTGTTATCGATAATTATTATCTATTGTTATCTTGTACACCTTAAAAGCTAATGGAAATGAAGTTAGTATAAATTTTTAGCAAAAGGCAACACACAATGTGCAGACTTTTCTCTGATTTTGGATACCTCACTTTAGTGTAATTAACATAGTCCGAAAATTGCATTAAGTTTAGATCACAAGCAAAAAGTTTAAAGCCTTGCGTTGTTCGATATAGCTTAGTCGAGCACACTCGATTAGACTTTTTTACTTCTTTAAAAGAGAACTTGAGAGTTAGCAGCCATGTTTTTTGTGCGACCGAAAAGAAGATGTTGCTTATCTTTCGATCACACGGAAGCAAAGGCGCCTCTCTGAGAGGGCTCAAAAATGTCGGCTTTTGTTGTTTTCCTTTTAAGTGTTGCACAATTGGTTTGCACTGGTTTTATCTCAAGCAACTGTCTACTCAACTGTAATCCTGTATATGTCAGGAGTATCGCTGACAATCCGAGCGTTACCCAACCATGCAGGGCATTATGCGTCTACAGTTCAAGTTTGACAGCTTAAACCTACTTAGCCTTAAATTGAAATGGCTTGTTACAATGCTTGGAAAACTTTGTCTATGCGAACGGCACTCAATTTAAATCTCCAACTTTGAAGTTGGCTTGCGTGCGTACATGTGTATCTATGTGTAATATGTGTATCTGTGTAGATATGTGTATATAATCATAGCTATGTCTGATGGGCTCTCAGAACGTATGCGCAATTTGAGGCCGCAAGCCAAATGCCGTCTCGGGTTTGTTACAAAGGCAGTTTTCCATTCCATTTCGCAAGTAAATGCTTGCAGTTTATAGCGCCTCACACGTGCTATCAATGTGCTAACATATACACCCATACACACCCGCCATTCACATCCACACACACACACAGACACACACACACACACACACACACATACGTATACATAAGTAGAAACAGCACCCGTTTCTCTTCTGAGTGCCTCATGCATTTTGGTAGGATATTATCACACAAACATCAAGAGCGACAGCAAATAGCACACATTAGAAGACAGCACACACACACACACACACACACACACACACACACACGCACAAAGACTCAAAATTACAGAAAGTTATGTACATAGAGACTTATTTATAAAGTCAGTCACTCAGGCAGGCAGCCGAACATACGAGTCGATTGTTGCTGCAAGCGTAATCGTTGCTTACTGCCAGCTGCTGCTGCTGCTGCTACTGCTGTTGCTGCTGCTGCCATCGCCTGGCGATAAAGTTAAAACGCTGATGGCGCAGTCATGCGACCCATTCTCGCAAACATTTTCTTCGCGAATTTTTGAGCTGGAAATGAATTCATCACTATTTTATGTGGTACAGAAGTATTTTAATCCGCAATCAAAATAAATTCGCAATCATCTTTTCAGTATTACAAGTTATAGTAGTGTTTACTGTGATACATAACAATTTCAACAATTTCTGAAACTTAATCTCATATTTGCCTTAAATGCTTATGCAATACTGATAATTATTATCTTGATTTCAAGTCTTTACAGGTTTAATAGAATTGGGATTAGTATTGTATATCGCTTTAAAAGTTTCTAAAATGTAGCAAGAAATCGTAGTATTTTGCAATATCTTTAAAAGTGTTTTACAACACCGGCTTCTATTCTAAGCCAGCTGTACAAAATTTTAATTTATCAAAACACTTGGAAAGAAATTTTAGAAGATGTAACTGTTAAGCTTAAGGCACAGGCATGTTAAGCTTAAGGCTAACTAGCATTATGTTGGTTCCGTTCTTAAATGTTGTATAACATGTATTCTTTTTAGCCCTCCGAGTTGTTCAGAACATTTGTGTTTAGTATACTTAGCTCTCGGCATCATAATTGAATTGAAATTTTCTATCCAAACGAAAATTTGTCAATTAGCGTTGCACCCACTTTCGCTTCGCGGAACAACACTCCAAATGCTTTTGCATGCGTGTGTGTGTGTGTGAGTGTTGGTGTGTGTGTACAATTATTTGTCGCACCTGCCCACTGTCACATCTACAAACATTTCTCTTCCACACTCCGCTTACCGCTCGCTACTGTATCGTCGTCCTCTGCTTGTGCCCCTGCTTTGCCTTTGGCAATTTCTATGCCTTTTGCGCGCATAGGTATACTTTTAGGCAGCCATTTTCACTGTCAGATTAAATTGAGTTTGGCTCGGCTGGCACGCTAAGAGCGACGTCATTACCTTTTACCCATACCATAATGCGCCACATTTTTAAGATGTCCTGCTCTGGCTCCTGCTGCTGCTCCTGCTCCTGCTCCTGCCTCTCAATTCCACAAAAGCTCATCACCCACTTATTGTTTTGCCCGGCAAGCGCACCATTTAATTGTCAAATAGCTCTCTGGAAAGAACTCGACTGGGATGCTTTGGTGTGGGTTACCTTCAGGCCACTACGTACATAAATATATATTAGAGGAATGCAGGGAAAAGTCTCTGACGTGACATTTGTTGCAAGCTAAGCTATTTTTATAGCCTTCGCACGACTCGACGAGAAACTTGCGTAAACCTCCTTCCCCATCCAAAAATTATTGTTCCCACTACATGTACTGCTGCTGCTGCTGCTGCTGCTGCTGCTGTTGCTATACTTCCTCAGTTTTTGCTTCTCCTTTGTCTTCTTCTTGATCGAATTGTCAGTTTGCTGTGGTCCCTTCTGACGTCACCAGGCGCCATTTTACGAACGTCCGTTCAATTTTCCCGCTCAATTTGTAGTCACAAAATGAAATTAAAACTCATGAAGAGATGAAAGCCAAAATAAAGGCAGAGCTGGCAGTTTGTAAAAAGTGGGCGTGGTGAAGGAGCATTGGCAGGAAGTGGCCCTTTTAGCAATCGACTGCCAAAAATCAAATGGAACATTTTCGCTTTCGACATTTCCCTTGTTTTCCCTTATTTTCCCTTATTCTATACCCTGAACCCATTGAAAACGGATAAACAGGGTATCATGTTTTTGTAAAAAAATGTATGTCAGCGGCAGAAGGAGGCGTGGCAGACCACAAAAGTATATATATTCTTGATCAGCAGGAACAGCCGTGTCGATAACCCATAAGAGCTGAAGACTTGAACACGCGCATATCGAGTTTGTTTTCGATAAACAATAACTCTTCTAATTTGTCATCGATAACACGTTTTAGTTTTTCGAGCATATCTCCTACAGCTTAAGAGGCATCATCTTGAATACGTTCCACATTTCTGAATTATTTTGGAATATATAATATTTGAATATAGCAATATAGAATTTTTACTGCCATTCACATATACGAAAAGATTCGTTCAGATCGGATAAATAACCAAAAATATATATACCCGCGCATTTTTACAATCTGGGCGTTAACGCGGACAGCGACAGCGTAATTTCGTCACTAGCGTTGTGCATGAGTTCAGGGCTGACTTAAATTTCGGCATGCATTACTTATTTATTAAGCTACATGTGCGTGATTCATATATGTAAATTTGCACACACATTTTATTTACAAGTAATCACTCATTAAAGTAATTATGCCTGTCAGGTTCCATTTTGAAATTGGTGAAAATCAATAAATAAGTTGAACGGTTGTTAATGTCGAAACGATAATTGAATTTGCTTATCAGAGATATACAGCTGCATCACATATGTATGTGTGTGTGTGTGTACATTTATTTATTGAATGGGATTTTGTATTTGAATTCTCAGTATTTGTGAAATTGCGCAATTGCGCAATTGCGGAATGCTGTCCTAACGGGCAACCAATCGCTTAGTCAAAATATGCTTTCCATTATGCAATACGCCTTCTGGCTTCTATTGCACTTGGTCATACACAGCCGCTATTCTGTCCTCTTCTCGGTCCTCCCTCTCGTTAGCAACACGCCCGCTGCACTCGCATGTATAAAACATGTTTTTGCATTAAGCATATTTCACATTTTGGACTTTGTATTTTGCACACACCCACACTCATGTATATATTTTGTGCTACATTATTTATGAGAGAAGGACGTTTGGACTAGACGACCTCATGATTTTTCTAATGATTGCAGCAAACATGATAATGAACATCATGATGAAGATGTTGCTGCCGCTTCTACAGAGGTTGAGCTGTATTTAAGTGCATACGCAACTACACTCCATACACATACATACACACGCCTGGCTTTTAAAGCATTTAAAGGTTCTGTCGTGATTGCTAGTTGCTTACTCGTTAGTTACCCTTCGAGGTATTTGACGTCATATGGCTGTTTGTTGGCTACACATACGCACACACTAGCTTCTATATTGCCGAGTAGATCAGCAAATTTCAGCTTGTCTGGCTGCAGCCGCTTCCCCACCCATTTCCAACCACCACTTAGTTGATATATCTATATGTATAATTGAAATTTCTGCGTCGCGCCACATTTGTCGGGCAACGGATGACATAAAAATGTCTTCAAAAATGCTTGCAACTATATTTTTTTTTTATTTCTCTATAAATATTTTAGGAAAGAGATGAAAAGAAAAATGTATTCAATCCAATGAGACATCTGTAGCATTTCCATCCATCTCATAATCAAAGAGCCGAGCATTGTGAAGTCAGTGCGAAGATATTAACAGATTAAATTTAGTACATATATTTGCTACAATAAATCGGATTAAGATATATTATATAAGTTCTAATATATGTATATTAAAGAAATATAGATATTAACAGGTATTAAATTCACCGTTTGGGGTAAAATAAGTCGAGCACAATTGATTGCATTAAACTCGCTTTTTGCTGGTACCGTTTGTTAGCCCGGCTAGTTTATCATCGAAGCTCTGACCTGGTTTCTGGCTGGCGACGCGCAGTCTGAAGTCCATTTTGCTGACTGCCTGTACAGTATTCTCTCTGACTGGCATCGATCTGCGCAAAAATATCATAGCATACTTTTTTGGGAACTCTTTTTGCGCTATATTAATCACGTATTTCTATTATAACTATTATAATTGAATACAAATGAAAAAGTTAACATTGTCAGAAACTAAGTTTTTGTAATTATTTTGAACAATTGCAATCTTATTCAGAACTTAAACGACTTGCAACCGTCAATCTCTTACAATGTTATTTTTTCACTTAGCAAATGTTGCTCTATGCTAGACATTACTAATATTTGAATTCCTTTGTTCATAATAGTTAAACACATACACATGCGTCTGTAGTGTTGATTGCCTGTTCCCTCAAGTCTCAAGCTTTCAATTTACCGTTGGTGCTTCAAGTTTACGAGTCTTGCACAGACTGACAGCTGTCGTTAAAAGGATAATGAGTTTCAATTATTTATTCTCAAGTCATCAATCAATGGTATTTGGTATTTATTAAATATATATTAGATAACCAATCAGCTTTTGCCTTACTTAATTCTCTGCAATTTCCGAGGTCCCGATGCCAAATTTTCACTTCCGTCGCAGATACTTTTTGTTGCAATGCAATTTGAAGCAAATTAAAAGCCAATAAGAAAACCCCAGTGGAAAGTGCTCGACTAGAAGATAACCTGAGCTCCGTGCAGTGCTGTTATTTATCAAATTTTCCCTTACTTATCTACATGCTTGCACAAGAATTTACGCACAGATGGGCTTGAAGAGATTAAACTTAGCGGAAAACTAACGCACGCACACATACACATATACCTACAAATGCACACCGCTAGCAACGAAGATTACTTAACCAACTCGGCAGTGCTGAGCGCCATTTTGCCTTTTGCTTATTATCTGATATAAATGTAGTTTTGAGTATATGTGAATAACACTAAAATGCGTATTACTTTCGAAGCGAAACTTTCTATCTTCAAAAATGAAAAATAATGTTTTTTCTTCAATAATTAGGAAACAGGTGAGGTATCAGAAATCTGGAATTTTAAAAATATATAGCATAGTAAAATATATGTATATAGTAATTTTGATTCTGATCAAGAATCAATAAAGACTTCACTTCCTTTTGCCCGTTACATACATTTTCACAGAAAGATTATAACCCGTTTACCCATTTTTAATGAGTTCAGGGTAAATAAGACCATCAAGAACGAATACTGTTGCAGCTAAGCTGCCTGCATGTGGATGTGTGTGTCTGTGTTGAAATAAGGGTTTGCTGGGGCAGGTGGGCGCTCGTCTGGTCCAATCAGCGTGTTGATGTATGCGTGTATGATTATCATAATGTTTGCTATCGGAATTGCGCTTTACGTTGGGCCAAACAAGCGACGAACTCAAAACCCACTTTATCGGCGATTTAGTTAATCACTGAGTCTAGATCTAATGAAGCGTGTACGAATGTAACCACAACAGCGAAGTACGTTAAATGTCTGTAAACATGTTTCAATTGAAGCAATTATTGTATTGATTGATGATTAAAGTTCGTTTTGTTTAAGGGAAACTGATTAGCATTCCTTTGTGTAATGTTGACGGTGTGGGAGAAAGCTGTTAGAACACCTTATTGGACACTGCTTTATAAATATTTAATCGTAACTCTTAACTCTTTAACTATGGTACTATTGTGAACGCCATTCAGCATTCGAAGGCTGTATATCATTATAAACTGTTACCCATATTTTTAATAAAGTCTGAACTGACTGAAAATATATATATATATATATATAACAGAATATGTTGGATTCAAGTAAAGTATTACAAAAGTTTCATAAATAGATTCTCTTTATTTCGTTCGTTTCGGTTTGCAGGGTATAATGTACGTAACAGACAGAAGGAAGAGGGTCCATTAAGTATATATATTCTTGATAACTCGATAACTCTTTTCATTAATATTCGAGCATATCTCCTACATTTTAACAGCTAGAGGTATCAAATTTACTATATATATACATATGTACAGCCAAGCGAGCCACACATTTTAGATAATTCAGATCTTGGAAGCCTCTTCCGTTTCACTGTCAGTTGTCGGGGGAAGAACATTATTTTTCATTTTTGAGGATAGAAAGTTGCGCTTCCGAATACATACGCAGTTTGGTGCAAATAAATATTACGAAAATTTCATTAAAATCGGATCATAAACAAAAAAAGTTACAGCCTTCGATGTTCGCTTTGCTTGCGGTGAGCATGTGTGTATGTGTGCACGGAGGTCAGGGTATTTATAAGTCAAGCACACTCGACTAGAGTTTATTTACTTGTTGTAAGTAGCTGAATCTATCTATCTATCTATCTATCTATCTATCTGTTGGCAAAACTTCTTTTTCCACAATTGCCGTGCGCTCGTTACACTCTCTAACACTCTTTCTCGTTCTCCCTAGCGCTTTGTATGCTAATGAAATGTTAAGTGCAATATAAAAAGCAAACACGAATAAAATTAAATTTAATTAAAATATATCTAACGACTTCATTGAGAATCATAATAAGAAAAAAAAACAAAAGTGAAGAGCAAAGCTACGCGAAAATTAAACGAATTTCCAGATGCCTGAGCATCACTAGATTCACTAGACACTCACCTATCAAAGACGAAGGAACGAACAACAATATGATTGCCACATTGTTTATAATATTTGCATTTATACGCGCGTTTCCCTGGAGTCGCCGTCGCGCATATGCCGCCGCAGCAGGACGCCCACCCCTGGCGCTGACACTGATACCCACCGAGGAGGAGGACCAGCAGCAAAACCAACAGCAGCAAAACCAACAGCAGCACAACCAACAGCAACAGCAACAGCAACAACAACACCGTCAACAATTAAACAATAACAACGGACCACGCCCCTCCATCACAATAATGGGTAACGGACATGGCCAGGGTCATGTGGAGCATATGCCGCGTACACGTCGCAAATCCTCCAAATTTCACGAGGTCACATTTAGTGGCAGCGTTGGTGGCGGGAAAAGCGACGGAGAGGGTGAATCGGGAAATGCTTCTGCAACTGCTGCAGGCCCTGGAGGGGCAGGAGCCGGTGGCAAGCGCCATTCGCTGGCCGCAACGAGTACCACGAGCAACTCGGGCTCAACAATCACGGCGCCATATCGGACGCTGGGGAGCAGCAGTCATTCGCGAGACTTTGGTCACGGCCAACATTACTATTATCAGCTGCAGGCAGGGTCCTCCTCATCGAACGGGGTGCGGAGAATGACGCAGCGAAGCGATACGATGGCCACCGAGGCGGAAGAGTTTGAGGACGAGGAGCGGCCCCCAATGGACGATGATGAAGCTGAGAGCTATGATCGCGAAACGGAGCAGTTCTATAGCAACATACAGGATGCCATTGGCACCTCCAGCAGTCGCAGCAAACGACCCTCACTCTTCTCACGATCCGATAGTTCGGCGACCACCACCTCATCCAGTGGTGGAGGCACCTTCACGGGCGACAAGCGTAGGTCGGCGGCGTCGATCATGTCGTCGTCGCTCTGCTCCGATGGGATCATCGCCAGTGATGGTCGTAGCTCGACGACAACCGAGTACAGTGGACGCTCGGTTGCCGGGTCAGTGCCAATCAATAGCCAGCGCCGTTCCAGCGGCCGCATTCGACGCTACGTCTCCCGGATGACCATCGCGGGAGCGAGACGTCGCACCACGGGAAGGTAATGGTAACGATTCAACACGCTGCGTCCACATGTCTCCTATTTCCATTTAACTAACTCTGATTCTTCTTATGCTATATTCTTTAGGTTATCATTTAGGTCCTCCACAATCTGATATTCTCTTAACTGAATAAGGCTTTTAAAATACAAGCTCACATATTAATTGAATAACTGAATAACTTAAGTAGTCTTTAGCTTTTCCTTTATATGCACTCGATGTATTTATAAATCGTGGCACCTCCCAGCTGTGTAATACAATATTTAAAATATATATTTAGAATATAACCGTCTTATTGAACCTGCTGATGAGTTACTCTCTAATTTTCTTGTGTACTGCCAAACTGTGTGCTGTTAAGTTTCAATTAATAATCAATTTACTTCCGTATCTATTCCTTATAGTCGACCCTTTTATTTCGTTTTGGTTAACCTGCCTTTATCATGAGTTACAATTCAAGGCAATGTACAATACAGTACTACTTCAGTAATTTTTTATTGGAACAACACTTAATCCGAATGCTCTTGGTCTAAACTTCAAATAAAGCTGGGAAAAAGTTGGATTTCTGGGTATATTTCAGTATTACGTCTTCCCAGATGTGGAATCCAAGTATATAGGGTTCTTTAAATGACTCTAAAATGTAAATAAATGGCAATACTTTGATTTAGCTTGATCCAATCATGACCCGTTTTCCTGCTGCCACTGATCATGCTTGGCCAACAGCTTCATACCCAATGGTCGAATCTGCTTAAAAGCACGCTCCACAGTAGCCTCCTGTGTGGCCTGGGATTCCTTGGGCGCATTTGCCTCTCTGCAGGCGCGTGTGGCGTAGCGCATGCGCTGCATGCTGATCTCCTTGCATGCCAGACGAATCTCATCCCCAGTAAATTGTTCGGACAGGCGCACCAGCTTCTCGAGCATCTTGTCCGTTAGACTGACTGTAGAGCCCAGCAGGCGATTTATGAGACTGGACCGTTCGCCGGCACTGGGTAGTTGCACAAGCAGCTTTTTCTCAAAACGCCGCAGAAAGGCCTCGTCGATATCCCAGGGAAGATTCGTGCTGGCCAGCACGAACACGCCGCTTAATGTGTGCTCCATACCATCAAGCAGCTGCAGCAGTTCATTCTTGAAACGCTTCGAGGACTCGTGGTCAGTGGCACGATCCCGTTTCGAAGTCAGACTCTCAATCTCATCGAAAAAGATGACGGAGGGCGCACGCCGGGCCGCCATATGAAACAAAACGCGTAGAATTTTCTCCGACTCGCCACGCCACTTGGATACCATAATGCTGGCGGTGATATTGAAGAATGTCACCTTTCCCCGTGTTTCGGCATACAGGGCCTTAGCCAAAAAGGTCTTACCACTGCCCGGCGGTCCGTGCAGCAGAAGGGAACGCCACGGCTTCAGGCCGTGGGCAAATAGCTGGGGATACTCGATAGGCGTGAGAACCGCCTCCTTGACCAGCTCAATGGCGCACTGATTGCCGCAGACGTCCGACCAGGTCAGCTTGATGTCCTCACAAAGAATGCTCGTCTTGACCAGCTCCGCCAGTGACTGCCACTCCAGCGAGGCGAACAGCGCATCGTCGCCCGCATGGCCATGCTCGATTTCCCCGACTGCAGCGACACGTGGCTCTGGGGTCGACTCAGCCGTCTCCATCTTTTTGATGTGGAGTGGCAGTCGATTGGCCTGCAGCTGTCCGGGTCCCTGCACCTGCTGCTGATGGTCCGTGGCCAGGCTGGCGGCAGCTGCGGCAGTCGCTGCGCCAATGCCCGCATGCCAGCAGGCCTGAGCATCGCCTGGCCGCTGGTGTGATTGGGGCTGTTCCTGTGCGGCTGTCTTCACCGGTTTTGTCGAGCCGAGCTCCACTTTGAGCTTGGGGCCCATCTTCTTGAGAATGCGTGGATATTTGCCAAACTTCATGTTAAAGAAGCTTGCGTACTCCAGGTAGATGGCATCGAGGTCAACGTTGTCGCACAACTCGTACTCCTCGGTGAGCCGCCCCTCCCCCTTAAGCGCCTCAGCGCTGCTGTAATACCCGTTCTCCGCCAAATAGCGGTGCATCAAGTACAAGAGATTCCGCCGCCGAGTGGTAAAATTTCGCACATCCTCACAGAGCACCGTGGAGGCTGCTGTGGCCGCAACGCCATATTTGGTTTGGGGCTTCATCTGATACCGTATCGCGAGTTTTCCTTTGACCCTTGGCCGCTAGTCGCTGCAAGTCTGTATTGTTCTGTATATATTACTATATATCTTCCTATTGTTGACTACAGCGCGCCCAACTACAACTATCTCATAGGCAGCTAAACGTTATTGACAACAATCCCATTGTTTGCCTGCTTTAAACACAGTTGCTATAACAAACATGTCTCTGTTGTTCGGGGCAACAAACACTGTTGCAAACCGGAATCGGTACACCGAAAATCTATATATATTTATTTAACTCTTCTTAGGCGGGGTGTAAAAGCTAAAGCTTACGTTATTTATTCTTTTCTTTTTATAGCTAAATAAAATTAAACTTTATGATTTCACTATTTATTTCCACCAATCTTATTAATTATTCTGATATTCTCATAAATTATTATATATAATTAATTAGCTTAATTTTGCACCTTCACAATATGATTTAGACCACTGTGCATGACAACCTTGCCATTAGCTGCAGCACTGTTCAAATTTTTGATGCCTAAAAATTGGGTTGGTTAGGAGATGGATTCGGTGGCGGGTTTGGTATCTCTTCAGCTGCCACGATCCGTGCGTCAAATGTGTATCCGCTACTAATTAAAACTGAGCAGAGCGTAAAGGAATCGCAGATATAAGCATTAGCCCCATATTTCAATACTCTTTCTTAATATTTGAGAACACAATATAATAAAAATATTACGAATTCTAATGAAATTAAATAATTAAATTAACACAAATAATAATGATGAAGTTCGACCTTATCTCCAAAGCTGTTGTTTATACTTTTTTGGCATGCAGTTAATTAACATTATGTAAGTTTTAGCTCTCAAAGGTATATATATATATATACATATACATATATGTGCTCACTCAATGCAAATATATTTTTTATATTAAAGATATTATAGAACAAGGCAAACAGCTAATAATTGCTGGAAGTATCGACCATATTATAAGCTTGTGCCACGTAATAATTTCTCCTTTAGTTTTTATTTAGAGTATAAGATAAAATAAATAAATAGACGAACAAATCTGCTGAACTAGTCCACATGCCTGCATGGATGAGTCATAAGGTGAATTGCAATCAGTTGGCCAATAAGCGTTGCCCGTTATGCCGACAAATGTTGCCAAGAAGTTGCACGCTCAATTTGTTTTCGGTAGCCGCCAGGCGACATCTGTTGCGACGGTTAATCAAATGCACAACGCAATGAAATGAAAATCAACGGCTGCTGATGGGTCCGCTACTTTGGCAGGGCGCACCAGTGCCAGTGCCAGTGCCAGTGGTATGCTTCTTGCCACACGGCCATATTATGCAACATGCATATTCAACAGTGAGCTCGTCCACTACCCGTCATGTTATGCAATTTTTTGCTCTGCCATGCCTATCAGCATTTTGCCTTTTAAAAAAACATCAACAGCCAAGGTAAATGGGTGGCAGTTGACTAAATGTACTTCTGTATGTATGTGTGTGTGTGTGTCTGTATGCGTGCGCGTAGGTGCGGCATGACAGATGCTGTTTTATGAGTCTGTGCTCATTTCATACCACATGAAGCTCGCTCGCACTTATAATTTGGTTTTTACACAGCACTGGCAACACCAGCCACGCCCCCAGCTGCTCGAATCTATTGGAATCGCAGCTCCAGCTCCCTGTCCTGGCCTGACGCGGCGTTCCCCGCATCCCACTTGCATAAGGCAGTCGGTATCAGGCTTTTGTCAGTGACCTTGAGTTAGTTTTGTCTTATATGCGTACGCGTGTGTTTTGGATCAAAAGCAGCTGCCACATATGTAAGTGCGGCATGTATCGTTGGATTGGATTTGGGGCTCGGTTTCAGTTACAGTTGCAGTTGATGATGCCGCTGCTGCCGCTGCTGCTGAAGCATTTTCTGTTGGGATTTTTTGGCCAAGGTCTCATATTAGTGCAGCTTTGAATGCGTTCACTGAATTCATTCATTGGCCTGCATTTATAAGTGCAGCAGCCGTTGCGCCTCTGCTTGCTGTAAATTCCAAGTAAAATCGGCAACTCAATAATTTACTTAGTGTGCAGAACCCATTCATTAACTGAGCTGAATTTAGCCCTAAAGTAAGATTAAGCTGCCGCAAAACAATTGAAGACTTTCATAGTTCATGGGTGCTGCGTGCCCCATTAGCGCGGCTCGTGTGTGTTGCATACTACTTGCAGGGCAAATCAAGTCCCGCTTAAGGCTAACACCTAGCAAGGGATAAAGACAATAGGTGAGAGCATGAGAAATGGATGGGGGAATGGGATTTTCATTGTGGCAAGTTAGCAAGCAGGCAGGCAGGCAGGCAGGAAATGTGCCCCATAGCTGTCGCTCCTCATGCGCGTAATTATATGTGCAAATAAATGAACGACCCGAAATGATTGTGATGAGTGTGTCACAGACTATGTAAATGTGTGTGTGTGTGTGTGTGTGTGTGTGTGTGTGTGTATGTGTGTGTGTGTGTGCGCGCGTGCTCTGATTGTTGTGCGGCATAGACTTAATTGCTGCCAGAGGCAGCCCAGTAAGCAGCTAAGGCCTCAGCTTAATTATTTTGTTAAGAGGAAGAAGTCGCTCGATGTGAAATGATTGTATGCACGACTGAATGTATGGCCAACTGATTGAAGGATTGACTGTGTAGCCGCACACTTTGCGACAGATGACATTAATCAGCTGGGAGACTGTGCAGTTACGAAAATTGGAGCATGTAAGAAAACTATAGTCGAGTGTGCTTGACTAGGTGATACCCTGAACTCTCTGCTGCTATTCGGCTAATCTCCAAATTTTGTCTTATCGAAAACACGCCTCCTTCTGCCTGTTACATACATTTTCACAAAAGCAATATACCCTGTCTGTGCTGCTTTTAATGGGCTCAGGGTATAGAAAGTTGACGAAACATATATAGATATGTACACATACAATTCACTTGCAACATTTCGTGGCAAATCTGTTAAACGAAGCAAACTTCCCAACTTCAACTGCAAAGTGAAACGCAAAATTGTTTCAACATTTAACTGAAAACTGAAAGCTGAAAACTGAAAACTGAAAACTGACGAACGCTGGAATTTGTGGCTCGCTGCCTGCCTCATAACTTTGAAAAGTGCTACAAAGTATGCTATGGGAAATGGCGACATTGTTGCTCATTACAAAAGCAACAACAAATTCAATAAAAGCGAAAACAACAACAATAACAGGCTAGCGTCAACTTTGTACCAAGTTTACTTAATGATTCCGATATAAATTTTACTTTAAACATAATTTTTCTTTACGACTTTCGTTGCGAAAAGCGTAGCCTTCAATGCAATGGCAACAGGTGCCATAGCATACGAAAACCTTACCTGTAACTGGACGAGGACGCCAACCAGAAGATAACTGCGTCACAGAGTCCGCAAGCCAAATTCCTCATACCAGTCGTAAAACTGTCAACTAATTTGAAGCACGTCATCATTCTCCTTCGCTTGCTTATGAAAATATTTTCTTTAATTTTGACAACGCCCTTAGATTGATGCCTGTCACCAGTGTTTGCCAATTCCACGTTTTTTACCGTCAAATCTGCCTTTTTCTGATAACTAATTGCGGAATAAATTTTAAAAGTACGTTAAGCGGAACTCTGTATTTTTTAGAAATGTATTTTTCTTGTTTTTTTCACTTAAAGTGTTATTATTTTTTTTTGGATATTTGCCTATGCTACCTTCCGTTTAAGGTTAACTATCGTCTTTATATTAAGAGTAAAGCGCAAAAAAGAGATTTGATCCTTGTCTGAAAAGTGACATGTTTAAGGTTCGGCTATGCAAGGATGACACGGACCTGCAACAATACTGCGATGCAATGGAGGAGAAATGAAAACTTACAAAATAATTTTTTCTTTCTCATATCATGGAGTCATAAAAATGTATCACAAATTTTGACTTCTGTGCATGCACAGATATGGGTAACGAAGACCCAGAAAGAGCTACTATAATTGAACTGCAAAATCATCCCGTTAAAAACAGCTTTCCAAAGTTGGCAACACTGCTTGTCACTTTGTCTTCCAGTTGGTGAATAAAAGTCTGCTGCTGTTGCTGATGTCACACAAGTAAAAATTGGCAACTGAATTTCATAGAGCCAGAATTCGAGCGCCTCAAGCTTCAGTATTTGCAAATAATAAATATCAAGAGACAATTTATTTTTGTAATATGTGCTTAATGATTAGCTAAGATTACAAAACTTCCACTGCATTTGAAAAAGTTTCTTCTAAAGCAAATGAGTCATTAACTAAACACACCGCAGAATGCAGGGTATATTAAAATGCGTTATCTGCGGTAAATCTTATTAAAATACTTGATCCTTAAAACCGGCGTAACTTGATCAGTGGCCTAACTTTAACGCGACTTCAACATACGCTTTAGGGAAATGCGGTTCTCTCTCGGTTGAATTCAAGTTTTTCTTCAAGTTTTCAATAAACTTGGGTACACTCGGTTCGCGGTCGTTGGCGAAGTTTTGGCTTGCTTTTGGGGCTGTTACATTTTGAGCAGAGTTGGCGCAAAAGTTTTCATACGCAACGATGACGACGCCAACGTCGACGCAGACAAAGGGCCAAAACGTCCATCGAATTGAAAAAAAACTTTAAAAGCGCCTTGTTAGTCGCGCTTCTGTTTCCTGCGGATCGCTGCTATAGCTTACACCCCCGCCCAACCTGCTTGACTACACTCTTACCACCACATCTCTGGCTGATGACCATCGTCATTGTGTCAAGTTAACATGACCGTCTATAACGAGCTTCAAGCTTGACCTCTAAGCGGCGGCTCTCAATTACTTGCAGCCGTATTGTAGTTAAAACATTAAGCTAACGTATCTATATAGCTAACGAATGAACGAGCCACCTGTTTAAATAAATATAAATAATAATAATAATAAATATTAATAAATTTAATATTTTAATATTTAACATTTTTTTTACGTCGCTTTATTTACAGTTTTGATGTAGAAAATGGCCAAGGCGCCCGATCACCACTTGAGGGCGGCTCACCCAGCGCTGGTTTGGTTTTACAGAATTTACCGCAACGTCGCGAATCCTTTCTATATCGTTCGGATTCGGACTTTGAGATGTCACCAAAGTCAATGTCCAGGAACTCAAGCATTGCTAGCGAAAGGTAAGTACCTTTAGCTAAACAGGTTTACGTAATACTATAGAATTTATTATATTTGGTGAGGTCTATATTTTATTGGTTGGTTGAAGTTTTGAATATTGGTTTTGGTTCTTTCATCCGGATTGTTTAATTGCATATAATTTCACTTTTTTTTCAAGCATTTTACTTATTCCACATACATTCACAAATCTTCTATGAAAACTAACTATACATACATAGATATAATATACGATAGAATATACATACATAGGGAATTCAAACCCAGACATGCATAGGGGGTAACAAATTACTTCATTATCACGATCATCACGTTTTTCTAGCGTGTGCTTATATTATGGCTATCATGAACATTTTCTTACATTCTTTATGCTCAATCTAAATCTGTTGTCCTTTATAAATTTTATACAACTTTCACAATTCCTTATAATTGCACTTTCATGTCACCGCCTTTTGTGCAATTTCTTCTATTATACCCACAGCTACTAACTTTTGGCTTCTACTACTAACTTTGTAACTTTTACGCCTACATACATTATAATTGTTAGTACTACAAATCTAGATAAGCAACATATTCTACTTTTACAACTAATTACAAACATGTCCAAATTTTGACTTGTATTCCTCCTACTTAAAAAAACTTATTTTTTTATACCATGAACCCATTTAAATTGGGTAAGCTGGACATAATCTTATTATGGAAATGTTTACCCATTTTTAATAGGTTCAGGGTATAAAAATCTTATAATAATACCTATATTTCTACCATTTATGCAACCTAACTTTGCAACTACTATTTCTAATACTATTACTTCAGTACTACTTCTTGCTCTACTACTATTTCAAATTATTTCTTAAAACTTTTAATACAACTTTTTTAAGCTCTGTTTTCCAAAAGGAAAAATGAGTCTATTAGTTTTGTGCAATATCCATTCCACTGTACGGACGCTGTCTGTAGGTACGAAATTAATTGCGGTTCTTTTAGCTAGAGACTTGAAATTTTGAATGCATACTTTTTCTTACTATAAGCCTACAAAGCGTTAAGATTTATATATCCGCCATAGCTAAACTATAGCTTTCATAGTTCTAAAGCTAGAACCGAATTTGGTGAGTTGCTTACTTTTTACCTTTACTATAGATCGCTCATAAAATATACAAGAGCTGTGACAAATCGGGGGTAAATTTTTATAATTCTGTATAATTGCGAAAAATGTACAGTCTCGATATTTTCGATATAGATAGTTATAGATGAACTAAACATTAAAAGATAATATTTATATGTCTACGTCCAAAAGAATGCGTGGCAAAGCGGATCCGCAATTTGGAAGTAGGAGTAATTTTTCATATGAGTCGTTGCTAAGATTTTCTATAGATCTAACAAAAAATTATATAGTTGGGGGCATGGCAAATCGGAAAATTCAGTATCTTCGGCAATCTTAGGCTAAAACTACAAAATTTTGGTGGTAGGGGCGTTGGATGCGTTACATAAATATATATATTTATTAAAGAAATAAAAAAAGGAGTTTCACATTAAAGTTCGAATCCAGGTCAAAAAAAATTAATTAAGACCTTCTTCAGCCGGAGTCGAACTTGTGTTTTTCATACAGCGCGCGCAGCCTCTACCTTCTACGATTTTGGAAATCAATGGCGAATAACTGTAACTAATGCAGCACATTCATTTTGTAATCCAAATTGCGAATCGCAATTTAACAGAATTTCAAGAATGCAGACAATGTAATCAAACCACTTTCAGATAAAACTGCTTTAGACTCTAATTGGATTTTGATTGGTGTATTTTTGCTAACATGAAAGCCAGACTTTCTTTTTTTAATAAGGTATTTTAATAAGTGAATTTTGATTATCTTTTTAGCACAGTATTTTGTTCAGCCTTGAATATTTTTGAATTGGCAGAAAAAATAATACAATATAATATAATAGGGTAATTATCTCCGGCATGTGCATAATAGATGTGGTGAATATTAAAAGTGATTTTTATATAATCAAATCAAAAATATATCAAGGAAGTTGATTGCACCTGGTTACTTGATTAAGACTTGTACTTCTATTTCTTCCTTTCGCTGATCATTTCTTATTTTTATTTAACATTTCTGATATTACCTCCAATTTAGAGTAATATTGTTCTTAGTACTTCTTCATTAACTTTTGATTGCGTTACGTTCTCAACTACAATTTCTGTTCGTATTTTGCCACGCAGACGTCATTCCCTCAACTTTTAAACATTTCTAATTACAACTCGTAAATTTCTGTTAGTCGTTTCCAGCATCTGTTGCTATTGTTTGCCTGCCTTGGCCTATCTAAACATTTTTCAAAATGCTGCCACAATTTGCAATGCCACACCTAGCTGCAAGCACGCATGTATGTGTGTACCAGGGTGGAGCATCGTTTGCGGTATTTCAGGCACTTTACCACATTTCAATGGCATTGCAAAGCCGCCTCTAGAGCAAAGTTGGCAACATCATCATCATCGGATGGTGGTCAAGAGCCCCATTGATGGCATTTCTGAAATTCATAGCAAGCCTTTTGCCACATCTGGCTGCCTCTTTGGGAAAAATTTCATTCCAGCAGTTTCGGAGACGTCTCCACTCCGCTCACATACATACACACATACATACATATATCCTTTACCGGCTTAGTGCATTGTCTGATGTCCGGCGATAGATGCTCTGTGCGACATATTCATATCTCACAAGCTGACCCGGCTTTGACCATTGTTTTGAGAACGCTCGCAGGCTTTTTGATTAAATGAAAATGAATGACGGATTTTGTAAAATTGTAAAATTCATGAAATGACGAGAAACAACATTTTCCCACAGTTTTGCCTATGTATCTATTTAAGATGCATGCAAATGGGATATAACATATGGCTAGGCAACAGCATTAACAACAGACACATAAACACCACACACACGCGCACACATACATTTGGATTTCATGAGTGACCGTTATGCAACTGGTTACCGGAAACAACACTTTTTAGCAGCCATGTTTTGTGCAACAAGCGCGACAATGTTTTAGTTTTTGATGCGTTTTCCAACGCCAAACCTTTATGCATTGAAACAATAATAACAAAATAATTACACTGAACAACAAGAGCAAAATCAAAGCATCAGGTAGCATTGTATTGAAACAGAAAAAAACAAAAAAAAAAAAAACAAAATAAGCAAGCACCATATGGAATTGGTCGGGCATATCATCAGCGGCGAGATGCAACCTTGAGTGTGGAAGCATTTTACAGCTATTTTTACACGACTTTTGGCATTCGTCACCTCCCCTCGTCTTTGCGTCGCTCAAAGGCCAAGTGCTAAAATATATCGCGCCAATTGCAGATGAAAAATTGCAAAAATATTTGGACCACAAAACACTTAATGTCCCTTCCCCGACCCTGGCCAACAACTAAAAACAACAACTAGAAGCCTTTGCATAGCAAAGAAAAAATTTAATGCACCGACATTTCCATACACTTCGTAGAGGGCTGCATTGAAAGTTTCATTCATATATAAGCTATCATTGATCAACATTCCAATCCTGTTTAATATATTCAAAAACATAAATTAACATTAAGATATTTCGGTGTTGGTATCTCTATATCCTTCTTCTATTTATATTTCTCTCATTTATTTTTCGATTTTTGTTATATATTGTCCAATAGTTGAAGACACAACAAATATATATGTATTTTATAAACAGGAAGAGTTCATGTGAATCATATTATGTACAAAAAAAATAATAAATAACTAAATAAGATATTCAGAGTGATTGACTATAAACCATAATTAAATATTCGCATTTTTAAACACTAGCTCTTATATCTACCTTCGAAATGCCTTTCAAACCTTATATTTTTCAAGCAATTTTTCGCAATAAATGTTGACCTAAATAAAAAACTATTTAACTTAAAGACAACGTAAGTTCTAACCTACTTTGGAATTGGTTCTTAGACTTATTTTGCCTAAGAAATAGTTTACAAGTGGCTTTCGGCGCACTATGCAAAGACTTGGCTAAAATGTGTGTCACATAATAATGTTACATAATCTAGTATAGTGTATTCATATTGAGGCCGATTCACAAAATAAAATTGTTTTTGGACTCAAAGCAAAAGTGTCCTTGTGTCACAAATTGGTGTCTAAAGTTAGATGTGCCCCAAGTGCAGCGACCCCCGAGCTGATAATCTTGAACATAAAAACGATTTAATTATACATAGTTGAAATAAATATTTTTGGTTTTTGTTGTCTCCCTTTTCAGCCATTTGGCAGGGACAGCGATGTCTCTTAATATTCCGCATATCTTTATTTTCTTACCACAATTACATTGCACAAATGGGTAAACAGGGTATAATGTTTTAGCAAAAATGTATGAAACAGACAGAAGGAAACACCACAAAGTATATAAATTCTTGATCATCAACAGCATCAACAGCCGAGTCGATTTAGCCCTGTCCGTCTGTCCGTATGTATCAAAGCGTCGATCTCAGCAGCTACAACAATTTAGGGCAAGTTTTTGTGTGTATGTTCTCCTACTGCCCGCGCATATCGATAATTCTTCTGTTTCCTTGTTATCGATAATACGTTTTAGATTTTCGAGCACATCTTCTACATCTTCAGAGCTAGAGGTATCAAACTTACTATAAGCATATTCAGCTAAGGGAGACACACATTTTGCATACAGATTTTGTATACCTCCGCCCTTCACCTTCCCTTTTTTTTCCAAAAATTTCAGGTGTGTGCATGGGGCTCAGGGTATCTCTTAGTCGAGCACACTTGACTAGAGTTTGGGTACGTGTTGTTTTTCTGCTATGCTTCGGTTTGAATGGGCCACGCCAAAAAGTTTTGGGTCTGCTTTAAAGTTGTTGACGGGCCTCTAGATGCCTGTCGGCCGTCTTCTAAGCGTATTCCGGAGATCGTTCGCTGCGTTTACTTTCAATCACGTTAAATATTTTTGGTTAGACATATCGCAGCTCCCTCATCTGCCAGTCCGCCACTTTCAAACAATGTTGTTGATGAACCTGTCAATTGCAAGCAGACACACACACACACACACACACACACACACATCATCAAATCAATCTCATATATTTACCTATATATATATGTATGTATGTATATGTAGCGTATTTTCTGGCGGAGACTGGCCTCAGCTTAGCTGTCATCAACATACCTACGAGCCGGAAACTGAGTAAACATTTCATAAACTTTTCAACACTAATAACAAATAATTAGCTGACTGACTGCGGCTGGCAAATGTCAAAGGCAAGCATACAAAAGAACAACAATTCAATTTAATATATTACTTAAGTGCGAGAGAGAAATGTATTAATAAATACCATTGGAATGCGTAGTACACCCACTCCGAAATTTGAGAGTATATGAAAGTTTTTTGCGAATTTCAGAATAAGGAATTTGTAATAGCTTTTTGGAATTTGGGATAGAGAACTTACTCTTAGATTTAAGAAAAGAAAAGACAGACATTTTCTGCTATAACTTAAGAATAAATGCATGTATGTATGTATGTATGTCTGTGCATAGAGTATAAAAAATAGAGCTTTTAATATAAATTATTACAGCTGTCCTCGCTAGACGATTATCTAAATGGCTCCGTGAAGAGTGTCAGATAAGCGAATGAATAACGAGGACTCAGGCTCGAATCCCAGGCCAAGGCCTTGGGTTACAGCTTACACCCATACATACATAAGTTATTAAACACTTTAAAATGATATCGTCGTAACCCATTACTGTGGACTCGAATCATTTCTGTAATGTGCAAATAGTTGGAATCCGTTAAGCATTTTTTTTCTTTATACACCTGTGGGAAGTTTCGATGTTCGATAAGTTATTGAGAAAGTATCTGAAGAGCGCAGTGTTAATTGCTGAGTGAATTAGAGGCGTGAAGTGCAGCTGAGCGAAAAACCAGTAAAGATCAATATACAGAAACTCGCTCAGGCGTTAATTGTGCTTGATGCCAAGGGCGACAGCACAGGATGGAGCTGACAAAATAGCAGGTGTGTTTCTGCGGTCATTCGTGGGGGACAAGCGGCAAACAGCACAACAAACAGACATTTCCACAACAGCGCAGAGCACAAACTGAAAATACCAACGCGCTTGCTGCAACGTTTTTAAAGTCACAGAAAAAAAAAAAAAGAGTTAGCAGGCAGCCAAGGGCGTTGAATGTGTTTTTTGTGCCGTTGGCATTTGCAAAGTGCTTGCAATGCAAGTCAGAGACAAACCAGACGTTTGTATACAATTCTGTGTTTGTGTGTGTGTGTGTGTATGGTGTTTTTTTTTTTTAAATGTCAACACTTTAACTTCGAATCTTGTCATGCCTCAGCGACTACTGCTACTGCTGCAGTTGTGACGTGCGCAGCGGAATGACGTCACGAGATTGCCCCGAGAAGCTGAGTCGCTTATCTATCAACTACCGACAGGGTCATTGCCGTCGTATTGTCTACGTCAAGAGCTGCAGAAGCGACAAACGAGCCACAATTCGTGCCCGACTTATCCAACAAGTCAACCCTTGCCCCAACCCTACCCTGCCACACACATTTATAACCGGTGCCCATATCGTTAAACTGCTGCACGTGATGACTCAATTAAGCTGCTTCAGTCCCATTTACCACTCATTGCATACCTCAGGGCTTCATGCACAGACATTGATATTAACTTTAATTCGCATTTAGCTGAGCATTTAAATACATATACATACCAACAAAATGTGAAGAAGTAAACATAAATTGAAAATTAAATTAAATTAAGATTCACCTAATTGTTTTTGTATTTATGTTTATGTTATTTTCATTTTCGTGAATGGTTGTTTGTTGCCCCTCGATTGTTAATAATCGATACGTGTTTCATACTCATTTTACGTGTATCACTTAAGCCTATCTACTTATTATCGTTATTCATACTATTATCCTTGTTTATTATTGTAACCTTTTGCAGGTTTAAAGAACAGGAGGCCTCTATACTCATTGACAGATCGTACGTATGCCAAGTTCTATCTATCAATCTATCAATCTATCTATCAATCTTTCAATCTTTCAATCTTTGTCTTACCTCTGTATATCTATATCTCTCTAATGCCTGCTTATTTGCTTCTGCCGCATTCAATGTTTGTCTTGTTGTTCATGTTGTTTTCATTTTTATTTGTTTCCTTTTATCGTAGCACATTTGTGTTTCTTTTTCTTTATCTTTTTGCATGATTGTGTAAACCCACTATTAATTAATTTTCGCCTTCGCAATTGACGCTTTTATAACACCGCTAAGAGAACACTTTGCCATCTCTTATAAAATGTGAAATGTACATATATTTCACATACATATGAAAGATAATAATAACTGTACGCTATTTTATATGCATAATCCTTCGATAAATACATAAAGCATTATTCATTTATATTTATATTCTTATATTCTAATTACTCAGCGCACTAAGTTGGCAATTTAGCTTTTTGTTTAGCTTTAGCGTATTTTACAGCAACTGCAGCATACTCTTTTGTACCCTGTATCCATTCAAAATGGGTAAACAGGGTATAATGTTTTTGTGAAAATGTATTTAATAGGCCGAAGGAGGCGTGGTTGGCCCCATAAACTAAATATATTCTGGTTCAAGATCATCCGGCGAATCGATTAAGCCCTGCCTCTCTGCCTGTCCGTCCGTCCGTCCGTCCGTATGTATGAACGCGTCGATCCTAACAACTACAATACTGAGAATCTTGAAATCGATAACTCTTCTTGGACATCTTAAGAGATAAAGGTATCAAACTTATTCAGCTAAAGCAGACACACATGTGGATACCCCTTTCCGAATTATTGGGGCAAAAACATTATTTTTTATTGTGCAAGGAATACGCATTTTAGTGTATTGTGGTTAATGTTCAACAGTGTTCAAGTAATTGTTTATTCATTTAGAGTTATAGTAAATGTACAAAGAAAGTAATTAATGCTGCGTTCGTTCTTCTCTTCATGAGGCTCGATTAAAGACTATCGATTATCATCGATAGATCGCTGATTTCCAGACTGTAGGAGTGTGTTGCCAGATGTATTATTTCCCACATAGTGCTATCTTCGTACACCAAAAGTTTCACTAAGATCGAATTATAAAACCTAAAACCTATTTTTGAAACCCATAAGCAACAGCGACAGCGTAATTTAATGTTTAATGTGTGCGTACTCTAGCTTAACGCTCAGTTCAATTTCGATAAACATATCGATACGTACGTCCTTGTGTAAACCATGTAGAAAAGTAAGCAAAATTTTACTCAACTAGAGTTTTCTTGTTTTCTTTTTTTTTGTTTTTTTTTTTTTTTTTTTAATGGGAGCAACTTAAACGCCGTGCTGCGTGCCACTTAATTCACTTTAATTTTATCTCAGTCATAATTTGTCTTTGTCGTTGTTGTCGGCGCAGTTAAAGACGCAAAACATTCCGAGAGTGTGGGCCACTGAATTAGTGCTGCCAAAGATGTGATATAAACAACAACAACAATAAGGCGATGCCGCAACAGTGCAGCTAATTTAAATATGAAATTCATTTCCCATTTCTTGTTCGAGAAGAACAAATACCCAACGCGAAATTCGTTCCGTCTAAATGCAAAATGGAACAATCTCAGCGTTGAGTGTTGGCCGTGGACGGCGGAGGGCAGGCCTGATCGTGGGCATAATGCAATCCCAAGAACTATCCACATAGAGCGCCCTTACAGCCATATGTTACCCAGTTGCCCAGTTGCCCAATTGCCCAATTACCACATGTAGCGACGCCGGCATTTACATATGTACGTAATGTGGAAAAATAGAAAATAAATCCTAAAAAAGCCAACCCAATGAAAAATGTTCTTTTCGCGAATTAAATTTGCCGCCTCAATTGTCGCTGACGCTGCAAATCACACCCAAATATATTTGTGCCAATTGCACTTGTTTTCAGTGGTCTCTTGTGCTCTTAATAACAAATAAAAAAAAACTCTAGTCGAGTGTGATCGACTAGTAGATACCCTGAACCCCTCTATCTCAGCAACTACAACCGCAAGAGTCTTGAAATTTTATACGTAGCCTCTCCTACAGCACGCGCATATCGAGTTTGTTTTCGGTAATCGATACATCTGTCCGTTTTCTTGTTATCGATAACACGTTTTAGTTTTACGACATCTTAAGAGCTAAATGAATCAAACTTTCTATATATACGTATATATATTCAGCTAAAGAACACGCATTTAGCATACTTCAGATTTTGGATACCTCCCCCTTTTCCAATTTTTGGAAAAAAATCATTTTATCAGTTAGGGTATCTCTTAATCGAGCAGACTCGACTCGAGTTTTCTTACTTTTTTTGTATATGTTAATTCCACTAAAATGCGTGTATCTTTCCAAGCGCAACATTTTATCTTCAACAAATTAGAAAAATCAAGTCGAGTGTGCTAGACTAAAAGTTACCCTGTGCTACTAAAAATAATAATTTTTGGAAAATGTTAGCTACACTAAGCTGCGAATGTGTTTCCAAGCGCAACTTTCTATCGATAATATTTTTTTCCCCATAAATATGGAAAATTCTGAAATATGCTTTATGTACGTCCTTCAGCTAAATATATATATATAGTAATTTAAATACCGATGATGTAGAAATAATAGAATATAAATAAAATAAATACCTAAAGATGTAGAAAAAACTGAAACGTGCTATCGATAACAAGATAACGGAAAGATCTGTCGTTTATCAAAAACAAACTCGATACGCGTGTGCCGTATGAGAATCTACACACAAAATTTCAAATCTCTAACTATTGTAGGTACTGAAATCGACGCTTTGATACACACGGACAGACGGAAAGGGCTAAACCGACTCGGCTGTTAATGCTGATCAAGAATATATATGCTTTATGGGGTTTGCCTCTCCTTCTGTCTGTTACCTACATTCTCACAAAAAATTACATCCTGTTTACCCAATTTCAATGGGCTTAGTGTGTAAAAAGTTCAAGTGGATATATTCCACGTCTGCGCTGTATTTCTATAATTGCAAGATTTGTGACACCCTGTATATTTCTATAATTGAGTAATTGTACATGTAGTGTTGGTTTGTTCGGTCGTTCATACTTTGTTACTGTTGTTCAAGATGAAAAGGAAGCAAAAATCGTACGCGCGAGCAAGAAAAATAAAAAACACACAAATGATGAAAATGAAGTGACACACAAATATAGACACACACACACACACACACACACACACACACACACCCAAACACACAGTCACACAAAGACGCACATGCACAAATTTAATTTTATTTATTTATATTTTTTTAAGTTAAATATAATTTGTTTCTTACGTTACGTTCAGCTCAGCTGATGGCTGCCGCCCGTTGCCAGCTGCTCAGCCGCCGACTGCGCAGTCGTTTTTCTACCATAATTTTTCATCTTTTTTCATTCCTGAGCGTGCGAGTTGTGTCTTGAGTTTTGTATTTTTGTATTTTTGCTGGCCACGCCACGGGGAGCGCTCATTCTCGGCCAGCGCGCACTCGTGGAAATTTCAAAAAACATTTGCGTTGTCGTCTCGTTGTCGTTCTTATTCTTGTTCTCGTTCATGTTCTCGTTTTCGTTTTCGTTTTCGTTCTCGTTGTCGATGTGGATGTCGCTCTTGTTGTCATCCGAAATAATCCGCAGAATAGTTATCTAGCAATCAAAGCAATCGCCAAGATATAGAAATTGCAACTCAAATTGATTTTGAAATCGTAATCACAATCACAATCGCAATCACAATCGCAATCGCAATCGCAATCGTAAACGCAATCGCGAAATAATTCAAAAAAAGAAACGAAATCGCATTAGCCAGTCGGATCCTGTGCTAAACCGTTTCCAGGTCTGATGATCAAGTTGTGACATTTATTTTGCAATTGTTTTCCTGTGTGTGTGCATGTGTAAGCATCGCCATGTTAAACAAGAATTCAGCATCTTCGCCGTCGCTGCCGCGTGTGCACAGCTTCTTCAATATGATACCATCGATAATGCAGGACGATCTGGCCATAACCATATCTGCCGATCGGAATAACATGTTCTCCATTAAATCTCAGCGCAGGTAAAGAGCAGCCGAAGATCAACTATAAATTCCATCTGGCTCAGCATTTGTACAAGGCCTACCCCCCTCCCCTCCCCATTTGCTGATGTCGTATTTATAATTCAATTTTTAATGACACCACAAAATAAGAAAAGTCAACAGCCCCAGCTGCAGCCTTATTTACTTACGCATCTCTGATACACATGTGCCAGAATATTAATAATAATTACACACACACACACACACACACACACAGAAGCACAACATGATAAAAGATACACATGGAGTATAAAAAAGTTATACAGTTATTTTATTTAAATTAGTGTGTGCACATAAATAAATATATATAAAAGCAGCATAATTATCCCTATTCTCATTAAAAATTGTCATAAAATAACATTTTGAGCCAGCAGAGCAATTTAATTTATTTATAATGGTAATGAATTCAATTTCTGGTTTTCCATCGATTTGACAAGTTTCTCAACGCATTAAATATTACGCACATTAATTATTTTTATTGCGGACATATTTCAGGGGCTATGACAAATACTTAGCACGTTTTGCGACTTAAAAATAATAAAATAATTCGAAAAATTAAATGAGCATATACATAATATGCAAAAATAATTTATCAATCGGACTTGCTAAAGACGACAACTTCAAATCCATTGCATATTTCTAATGGAGTTTTCGAATATCTTCTGAGTATATTGTCCGTCTAGATTCCCCGTAAAATTGAAAATAAAACGCAATGGTTGAGTCATCAACATGTTTTCGTATCTAGCAGTATTTATAATCAAATAACAAACTATAATTTCTCTTAAATGCCAAAGAGAACAGACAAAAAAGAATGAGAATATGAGAATATGAGAAACGCAGCGAAATAATTTAAAATGACAAACTGTTGGCAACTTTTCGTGTAGCGCCAAGACGGTGGCAGAAGTGAAGAGTTTAATCTAAGCCTGCAGGTGGAGGTATAAACGAAGCTGGACTTGAAACAACGGTGGGGGTGTTGGTGGGGGTGGGAGCGGGGGTCGTGTGCGGGGTCAGGGACTAGAGGTGATTGTTGTTGCCAATGGGCTGAGTTTGCCGCTTGTTATACTCTGAGTCCAAAAATAACGGCTAAACAGGGTATACTGTTTGTGGGAAAATGAATGTAACAGACAGACGTAGGCGTGGTAAATCCCATACAGTATATATAGTAAATTCTTGATTATGTATGAACGTTTCGATCTCAGTTAGAAAATTGAAATCTTGTATGTGTGTTCTTCTATACATATCAAATTTGTTTTCGATAATGATTTACTCTCTCCGTTTGCTTGTTATCGATAACACGTTTTAGTTTTTCGAGCATATCGCGTACATCTTAAGACTTAGTTGCGTCATAACGTCAGCTAAAGCTGACACACATTGTTGATTCCTCAGACTTTGAATAGATCCCCTAATTAAACTAATTTTTGATGTTATATGTTATGCTATTAACATATTCAAAGAATTTCATTAAGAGTGGAGTAAACAAAGAAGAAGAAAAAGCCTTTCGGCGGGCGTTCGTATATGTATGTATGTATGTACGGAGTATCTTCTAGTCGAGCACACTAGACTAGCGTTTTCATACTTGCTATAATTTTCTTGATTATTTTTATTGCATTTTCCGCTTTGATTAAATTTTGGACAGCTGGGCATAAAAAGTCGCAGCTACTGCAACGCCTCTTAATGTCGTGCTTAAAGCGTTGTCCAAAAACAATTTTGATGCAAGATCACAAAATATAAAATACTAATTTACTTATGCGTATTTTTGTAAACAGTTATGTGAGATCCACTTGGTAACTTTGCCTAAGATAAAATCATAAAATCTGTTCGCGAAATTGTAGCGAAAGTCCTGTAGCTGTGCCCACTGCCAAGACTGTCTTAAGCATGAGCCCAGTGTCAAAGACAATAGCCAAGGCGCAGAGTGAATTTTAGACACAAACCCATACACACACACACACCCTCACACACATGCACACTGTCAAGCCCACAGTAATGAATATGTTGTCATGTGTCTGCAACTCATGTGTGCTTGACATCAATTCACTTTTTGAGCATGCATGCATACACACATACACGCATACACACACACGAACTGCCAGTCACAGTGAGCCTACCCAACTCCCAGCTGGCCACGCCCACCAATCTCTCGGCAGCTGCTTCTTAATTATATTGTCATTGACTTTAATTGAATTTTTTGAATTTTTGAATTTTTTTTTAAAGTGGTAAACATTTTGTGTATTATGCATCACACGGCGTGCGACGTGCGACGTGCGACGTGCGGCAAAATCCAAGTCGACGAGAGTGGTTACATGTGTGTGTGTGTGTGTGTGTGTGTGTATGTGTGTAAAGTGTCTGCAAAGTGGGCGTGCCAAGTAGGTTAAGTGTGTTAGGAACAAATTCATGGCATACAGATAGGCGCCAAGGGAGAACAACGACAACAACAACAACAACGACAACAACGGCGACGAAGACGTTGACACACATATTCAAATTGCAACGCCATTAACAACAACAACGCTAACTTGTTTAACTAGCGTATGCGTGTGTGAATCAATACGTTTGACACTAATTTGGAGACATTTGCATTGAGATGCATTGAAGTTGGCATCTTAATTGCCAAACAACATTCCCCATCATCAACAACGTCATCTTCATTGTCACTTTACCTTATATAGATTTAGCTAAAGAACACATTTTGGATACTTCCCTAGTTTCTTAGTTATTGGCGAAAAGTCATTTTTGAAGGAAGAAAATTGTGCATACTCCAATAGTTTTATTTAGATCGGTTCTTAAACAAAAAAGGTATAGCCTCTGCACCGTTACTTTTCCTCGGTAGCGGCATTTGCTGTGAGTATGTGTGCACGGGGACTCAGGGTATCCCCTAGTCAAGCACACTCTACTAAGGTTTTTTTTTTTTACTTATTTTGTGTTAATTTAATAGTTAATAGATCATACAAAATAATGATATTATAATATTATATATATATAACTTAAGTGTCAAAATAGTAGTTATTGCCTTTTGAACTTGGCGATTGGTGGTGTGCAAATACTTTATTTATCCACTGTACATATATGTAGATATTGCAGCAGCGAGACGTGCCAAAAATCAGACAAGCATACCGCACATCAAGTGAGAGAAAGGGACGTATAAAGGGAGACAGGAGAAGAGAAGAGGCGAACTTGCCCGTAAATGAGTTGGCATCATTTCTCGTATATCGCTGTCGCTATTCATATCTGTCTCTCTATATATGTACATCTCATATAAAAGGCGTCGCTGTTTTATTGAACATTTTGAAACAGTCGCAAATCTCTTATGAAAATTTTTATTTTTTTGAACCATTTTCATTGCCAGCCAATTGGCTTGAAAGCAGAAATACATGTGTATATCCAAATATAATTATAACGAGAAAGAAAACTCTAGTCGAGTGTATTCGACTGGGATATACACTGAACTCCGTGTAGTGCTGTTATTTATCAAATTTAGCTTACTTCTCTACAATTTTATGCAAGAACGTTTGTTTATTTTCCAATATTATACAATTGTGGAGTATGTCAATGCTTTTAAAATGCGTCTATACATTCATATTTCAGGGCACAAAAAGTTATGGCCTTCCGGCTTGCGCTTGCAGTACAATTTTAATCGCTAGCGGCGAACGTATGTGTGCACGGGGTTCAGGGTATCTCTTAGTCGAGAACACCCGAGAAAATAGCGCTTCGAAACATATACGCATTTCAGTGTAATAAGCATATTCCAAAACTTTCATTAAGATCGTATAATTAACAAAAAAGGCATAGACTCGCGGTGAAGACTGCTCGGTGTTCAGGGTATCTAAAAGTCGAGCACACTCGGCTAAACTTATCTTACTTGCTTGGCAAATTTATTCGCGGCGATGTCGCTGAAGTTTTCCGGTTGGCCTTGTTGCCTCGCTGGTGACCGTTATCGGGGACAGATTTTCATATCATCGAATGCCTTGGGCGCTAAGGCACCTGAGAGTATTCCAGTTTATTTAGCAGCCAATTGGGTTAAGCACACAGGCATTTCAATTTAAATCAGCTTAAAATTTGAATGTAAAAAATATAATAAAAGTATATCTAAGAATTAAGGCAGGATATGGAAGCTTAGAAGTCAATCTCCTAATATATGCCGAGCAAAATTCTGTGTTTGATTTCAATTCGGTGAGAAGGATCACTCAATGCCATCAATTGCTTATCTATATTTAATTTTGCGAGCTCATGCCAGAAATTACACTAAACGGTAATCAATGAATACATTTTTCTCGTTACTTTTATATGCTAATCAATTCGCACAAAATCAGCCGCAATTTTGTACTCAGGGGAGGCAAACCCAAGGTGAAAATCATTGATAAGGCATAACATTACATTAATTCCTTTTTCTTCTTTGTTAGTAAATGGGAAAATTATGCATCTATCCGTTTCGAAAGGAAAAAGCTAAATTTGCCGTTTTGCAATGTCGGCATAATGTTACCCACTGATTATACCCTGACCCCATTAAAAATGGGTAAACAGGATATGATGTTTTTTAGAAAGTATATAACCCAGTTAAGTATATACATATATTCTCGACCAGCATCAACAGCCGAGTCGATTGAGCCCTGTCCATCCGACCGTCCGTTCGTCTAACCGTATGTATGAGCGTCGATCTCAGCAACCACAAGACCTAGAGACATGAAACTAAAAAAAAAAAAAAAAGAAGAAAAATCTATAATCCTATCTATTTGCTTGTTATCGGTAGCACGCTTTAGTTGCGAGCATATCTTAAGAGATAGAGATATTAAACTTACAATATATATATTCTTCTAAAGGAGATACACATTCCGCTTCCGAACTATCGGAGAGCACAATTAAATTTTTATTTTAAAGATCGAAAGTTGCGCTTCGAAAGGTATCATTTTATATGGATCGATAAGAAACAACCAAATTATAGCATCATGCATTGTGAGATGCATAACAGCGACTGATTCGTCGACAGGGGCGTGCATTCGCAAATGTGTGAATGTGTGAATGTGTGCATGTGTGTGTGCGTGTATGTGCGCCATCGTTTTTTGAACGCAGAGTTAAAGTTGATCATGCAGGTCTGTCTATGCGTAAGTTCATGTGTAGGCATGCAGAGAGGTGGTTAGGGTTGAGACAGATTGAGTTCAATTTCGACATGCATGTCTATGCGTAAGTTCTAGTGTATACATGTAGAGAAGCAAACTTTTCAAATAGAACTGCACGGGGTTTAGGGTATGTCTTAGTCGAACACACTCGACTAGAGTTTAACCTGATGTAGATGTACGGTACTCTAGGCAGACTCTCTTTCGTATTCGGTAGTTTGTTAGTCGCTTTTTCAATCGGACGCCTCTTAATTAAAGTTATAAACACAAAATTTATTTTTACTCGCGTCTTTTGTTAACCTCTACTTTAATACTCGCTACATATCTTAATTGTTTATCGCCTGTGTGTGTGCCGCCAATAGCGTAATTTTGGAGCCTCCATTCATTCATCCTTATTCTTCTAGTTATTTTGCATGCGTAAGTTCTACATGCATCTGCTGATTGTTAACTGCTCTTACTTATTATCTTTTTCTCATTTTCTTATTGCAGCCATGGCGAGGATCTCATTGTAACGCCGTTTGCCCAAATTTTAGCCAGCTTACGTTCAGTGCGCAACAATTTATTAAGTCTGACAAATGTACCAGCATCAAACAAGTAAGTCTATTGTGACCCTAACATGCCCATATCCTCCATCCACCTCGTCCCAATTCATCAAATGAGTAACTTTGTGTTCCATGCGATCCACGACAAGCAAGCAAAGATGATTCCTTCTTTCTAAACTAAAACCTTCCTCCAATCAAGTCTTTCTCGCCCTTCACCTCTGTTTCTTTCCCTTCCGCTCGCCGTCACCGTTTTTCCGTTGTTTTTGGCGGCGCCATTATCAGCGAATTTTTCATCTATATATTTTCATATATATATAAAAGTAATGTCCAGATAAATCGACTTTCAAGAATACGGGGGACTTTACTTCGTTATAACCAGTCGATACGCAAAACGCCTACGTAAAATATAGTTTTTTATTAGCACATTTTAGGTATAACGAGTTAGCAAAAAAAAAAAACAAAATGAGACAAGTGAGAAAACTCGACTAGAATGCTCGCCTAAGAGATACCCTGAATTTTAGAATATTTAAATTAAACTAAAATGCGTTTATGTATCGAAGCGCAACTTTCTTTATTCACAAATTAGTTTTCTCTCAATTATTCGGAAACGGGGAAGCTATCCAAAATACGAAGTATGTAAAATTTGTCTTCTTAAGTTGCAAACTTAAAAATTTTTTGTTAGAAACAAAACAAAAGTTAAGTTGGTTAAGTTTAATTAACAAATTGCAAAACTCTCATTAAGATCGAATTATAAACAAAAAAGTTATTGTCTCGCGATGTTCGCTCTTTTTGTAGTTGTAGTTGTTCAGGGTATCTCTTAGTCGAGCAGAGTAGAGTTTTCCTACTTGTTTATATGTTTGGCGTTAATTGTTAAATTATTTTGCGCTAAAATCTATAGCATTTCTTTTGAATTCGTTTACGCCTCGTCCAGCAACAAAAACGTGAAATTCCCGGTTCATATTCATATTATTTTGCGACAAACAATAATTTTATATTCATATGTATGTGTATGCATATTTGCGTTTGCTTGTGTGTGTGCATTTGTAATTTCCCTCTCCGACACCTACACGTACACCTTCTTCCGTCTGCCTCTCAGTAACACGTATACAAACACAAATGAATAAAGACCCACTTAAACAAAAATGACGACAATGCGAAGAAACAAACCACAGCGAAGGGGTCGTAAAGAATGGGATGTCGAGACTCGAGACTCGAGACTCGAGACTAGAGACTAGAGACTAGAGACTAAAGACTAGAGATTCGAGACTACGGCTGTGTGGCACCGCGTTGACGTGCCGAAAATACCGCAAATAAAAACTACACCATACATTTTATTTAAAATGTTTCCATCGAATATGATGGAACTCAAATTTAGAAAATTGTCAGTTCTATTGAACTGGGCAGCCATCGAGAAAACGGGGCGTGGCGGATGAGAAGACGAGGGGGTCAAGTTGATCGATCTGCGTTGTTGCCTGCACATCTTTGCCTCATTGGTCATGGTGTTGTTGTTGTTGCTGTTGTTTATGTCGATGTTGTTGCTTATTGGCACTAATATCTAACTATCTAAATGTGTTTGAATGAGAAATATCCCTTAACCAAAAACAATATATGTTTCATGTATGCTAATTAAACATAAGCTAATCAATATTTTTAATATGTTGTACAGAAAACCAAAGATTTTTGAATTAAATTTTGTTCATATTTATTTTTCTCTCGTTCTCTCTCTCTCTCTCTTTTCTCTTTTATATATATCTCTCTCTTATTTATATATATATAAATTTATATTATATATATATATATATAAATACGTATGTATATGTCGTCAAAACGACATTTACTCCTTGTTGTTTTGTTGTTTTAATATACAATTCCCAAATCTCAATATTGTGAACACGTGCATTTTTTTGTGTGTGGTTGTTAACAAACAAAATAAACCAAACTTCTTTAACTCTATATATTTTCCTTTCCCCCCTATTACGACACATCCCAACTGCCTGTTAATTCACAATTCCAAAATCTTTTGCATATTCCACTTACATTGTTATGTAAACTTTATCCATATATATTTTTGATCGTTTTTTTCATTTTGATTTTTTGGTAATTTTGAAATGTTTCTTTTCTTTTTTTTCAATTTTTGTGCTCTTGTATGTTGTTGTTATCGTACCTGTGTATTACCCTGTTTTTCTTCCATCCATAATCAAAACAATTCCCATGCTATTTTCCTTTTCCTCAATTTGTCTCTATTTTTCTCTCTTTCTTTCAACCCTCCCCCTCTCTCATAAATCAATCTATGTTACTCCTTCCCTATCTTACTATTATGTGTGCGTGTGTGTGTGTGCGACTTTGTGTGTGTTTTGTGTGTGTGTGTGTGTGTGTGTGTGCGTGTGTGTGTATGTGTGTGTGCGTGTGTGTGTATGTGTATGTATGTGTGTGTGCGTGTGACTGTGTGTGACTGTGTGTGTGTGCATGTGACTGTGTTTGTGTGTGTGTGTGTGTTTGTGTGTGTGTGTGTGTGTGTGTGTGTGTGTGTGTGTGTGTGTGTGTGTGTGCGTGTGTGTATGTGTGTGTGTGTGTGTGTGTGTGTGTGTGTGTGTGTGTGTGTGTGTGTGTGTGTGTGTGTGTGCGTGTATGTGTGTGCGTGTATGTGTGTGTGTGTGTGTGTGTGTGCATGTGTGTGTGTGTGTGTGTGTGTGTGTGTGTGCGAAAATCACGTATTAATCAAATAAGATCC
This sequence comes from Drosophila pseudotalamancana, assembly GCA_037075185.1. NCBI lineage: Eukaryota > Metazoa > Arthropoda > Insecta > Diptera > Drosophilidae > Drosophila > Drosophila pseudotalamancana. The sequence continues at coordinate 17,255 of JBAMCK010000565.1, read as the reverse complement.
AGGCGGCCAGCTCAATCATCATCCGGACGGTCGGGAAACGCTGGCGGTGTCCAACTAGCACAGGGCGATGAGGCCTACACACGTTTAGCCACCGATACTATTGAGGAGTTAGATTGGTGTTTGGATCAACTGGAGACCATACAAACGCACCGCAGTGTGTCCGACATGGCATCGCTGAAGGTGCGTCTATCGAAAATTGTGAATCGAATTCGACTTAATTACTAATATATTAATTTCCAATTAACTATTTCGCAGTTCAAGCGCATGCTTAACAAGGAGCTCTCACATTTTAGCGAGTCCAGCAAATCGGGAAATCAAATATCAGAGTATATTTGTTCAACATTTTTGGGTAAGTCCAAACACTAACCACACAACATATAGCCTAACCATATGAAAGGTTACAACTGACTCCGAATTTACTTGGGTTTTTTCTCCCTTTCCGCTCTCTCAGAGAGCCGTGTATGCTTACGTTAGATCGAGCAGTATATCAACATCATATTTTCGGTCTTACAACAAAAATGGTTTCTTACCACATTTTTAGAGTAAAGAGTATTTCTTACAGTAAAAAGAGTTTGCCACACTGATGTAAAAACAAGTAAGAAAAGCAGAGCGAACTTCGAGAGGTTATACATTTTTTGTGCTTTCTACCTTCAAAAATGTTTTTTTCCCAAAAAATTGAATATTTTCAAATACTTTTTAGTCGGCTTCGTTGTGTGACCTTTATCCGTTAAACGTTCAAAAATCGATATTTCCTACAATAAATAATAAAATGGGAATTTCTACACAAAGCCTAGACATAGTTGAAACTTACTATTATTATTATTTTAATTTTTTTTTAAGTTTCAACAAAATTAGTTTTAAATAACACGTGCTTATCTAATGAAAATTGAATGCCAAGTAATCTGTCCCATTTTCTTATTTTTGTAAACCTTGCGGTTCATTTTTTTTTCAATTTTTTTTTTCCTTTCGAGGAAAAGAGACATCAAAAAATTGCATTTTGTGAACCATTTTCTTATTTCGCACAATTTGAAGGAGAAGCTACATACAAAATTTCAAGTTTCTATCTCTTATGTTTGCTGAGATCGACGCGTTTATACATACGGACGTCTGTCCGGACCTAGCTCTAACGACTCGACTCTGTCGATCCTGATCAAGAATATGTATTGTTTATAAAGTCAGCCATGCCTTCTTCTGACTGTTAGATACATTTTCATCCCTGTTTAACCATTTTCAATGGTTTCAGAGGATAAATAGTGGAAATCTAGAGTAGCAAACCTGTTGAATTGAAACTGTAGAGTTAAATTATTCAAAGCAGCATAAAAATAGATGAACTGAAAATTTCATTGTTTAATCTAAGAACCCGCTGCCACGCCCTACGCCTCACTACCTTCCCGACATCTTAGTAGCAAAAAAAAAAAAGAAACTATGACCACGTTTGACGTCGCCTCGGGACGTGCACAAACGCGTAGTGCAAAGTGAAAAAGTTACACACTAAACAAAACACAGAAGAAGAAATAAACACACGTAGAAACGTAGTAAATACTATACGTAAAAAAAAAGTATTGTAAGGCTTAGGTCTATTGGCGCCTAAATGTGTGGGTGTTTAAAAGCACTGACACACATGCATCCGGTGATGCACTGTTGGCCCTCTGGAGGATCGCCGTAGAGCCATTGTGTTGCCATTCGGACTGCAAGTGAAGGCTGCTAGTGCAGGTAGTGAATGCCTGAAACAGGTGTAAGAGATTAAACCGATGTGAAGCTTGACGGAACACTTGCCGGGGTATTAAAACGGAGCTTTCCTAGCTGTGCCTGGACCTGTGTGTCTCCTTGAGTGCCACTCATATGTGAAATAAACGAAGAGAGCCCAGTTGATCCATTTGCCAAGCGACATGGAAAACTCGCCTCCAGCTGCCCATTTTACATGTATCGAGAAAGCGGAAGCCTTGAAAGGCACACAAACAAGCCCAGAAGCCCTCCGCCTAAGAAGATTAGGTCTAACAGCGCTGATGTTTATGAAATTAGATCGTTATCAGATGAGCTTCTTTATATGGCATCTAAGTGCATTCTCCTTAGGCTTCAGAAGCAACCAGAAGTAGTCAAGCAGAAGCTTGAACAAAAAATGTTGCGAGCTGTACCAAATTGGCAACGCAAACTCAGATAAAGAAAGACGACAGTGGAGTATGGCCCCAAGAAGTCACCATTGGATCCGACTTCCAAGTAATAGCGACCAGTCAGCCTCAGCAGACCCAACTACGGTTAGCTCTAAATGGACAAAAGGAAAAAGGAAAACTCTGCAGGCACAAGACCTACTGTGCAGAAAGCTTGGCTTACACTGAAGTACTTCACAATTGAAGACAGCTGCAGGCGCACAAGAATACCGTACAGGGAAACCGAAAATCCGTAAATGGAAGATTGATTCTTAAACTCTTAAACATGGTGTGAACAATTCACAAGACCAACCAAGTGGAAATGCATGGCATTGAGGAGACGATGACAAGCGATGATAAGCTGCGCACTGCTATCTTCGGTGCGATGGAAAGTCATATCCCAGTGGAGTCGGCACCATCAGTGAGAGTTTCCTACGGCAGACCCCAAGTCGCGACACTGGATTTGCAACCAAACTTGGCTGCTAAGTTAAAAGAGTTCGCAACGACATCTGCTCAAATGCGTTGGAATGGGACACATACATTTTATGCAGCAGAGTGGGCAGAACTGTAGCTGCGATATCAACTCTGAACAGAAGATTCCCCCAGTTATTAAAAGCATGCAAACCAATTAGGAACGGTTAAGTATCTCCAACTCATCTTCAATCGCTACAGATAGGCCAAGGATCTTCTCGATCAGCGGGTCCCTAAAAAGAGTGTTAACTAGGTCTTAATCAAGAAGACCCTCTAATTTCAGCAGCGCAGTGAAGCTGCCTACACGGAATATATGTCAGAAGGGGGCAATGCAATGTTATGTTGGCAGCTAATGCCGATATCCCCAGCCTAGGCGAAAGCCAAAGAACTTGCGCTTTTCCGCTGAGAGCCTACGGTGGCCACACTGTCAATATTAACCGGCTATACGAGGTAAAGACGATAGCATCAAGGCCAAAGTATGACAATACCTCAAGAAGGTACCCCGATTAACGTCATCAAAGTCGTCATCAACTCCGTCGTGAATTTCAATCCCTCAAATGGATGAAGGAAGACGGAATCACACGCTGACGGAAAGCATTCCACAGGAATCCGTTCTCGGTTCTCTAGTATGGAATATACGACGGAGTTCTACGACAGAGCCCACCTGATGGCAGGTCGGCTCTGTCACCTGAGAACAAGTCTGCGATCAAATACTTTTGTATTCTTACAGGTTATAGACTTGCTTAAAGACATCACGTAAACCAATGTATTTTTCGGGTAGCTGCAATTTGGTTGCATCTATTATAGGAAGAGACTTGCAATTTTGGATATACGTATTAGTACCATAAACAGACAAAATGATGATCTAGAAAATATTTATTTTCAGTTACTCAAAGCATTAGTACTTTGGTTGTAATGAGGCTAGAGACTTGAATATTAGTATTAGTCTTAAGCTAATGGTTTTATTTTTACGCCCAATAGGGGCATTGCGTTGGTACGGACAGACAGACGGACAACGTGCACAAAACCAAGAGACTCTTTTTTTCTTTGGAAAACGAGAGTCCAACTTTCATATTTTCATATGGGCTCGGCTGTGAGTGCTTAAAACAAATAACAGAATGATTAAATGTCGTAAACTTTTATTAAACCGATTCCACTGTGCATAATTGCAGACAAACAACAAGAGTTCGATTTACCCTCGTTGAGAGTCGAAGAGAACACGGAACACTCAACCGTACAGACCACAAGCCAGCAATATCCGCGCAGTCGGTCGCCGCGCGGGCCTCCCATGTCACAGATCAGCGGCGTGAAAAGACCGCTATCGCACACAAACAGCTTTACTGGGGAACGTTTGCCCACCTTTGGCGTGGAGACGCCCAGGGAGAACGAGCTAGGCACGCTGCTCGGCGAACTCGATACCTGGGGCATTGAAGTATTTAAAATTGCCGAACTGAGTTGCAATCGTCCGCTCACCTGTGTGGCATACACAATCTTTCAGGTACGTAAACCCATTCAAAAATCAATAAGACAATTATGTGCTCCTATTTTTAATATTTTGATCATCGTCATTCTCATACTTTTTAGAATCAGCTTTTCTATTATCAATATCATTGCCATCGTTATTTATCATGTTTAGCATTTAAAGTTTTGCTAAGAAATATCTAATGATTCGATTTGTATTATTCTGCTCTTACAGAGTAGAGAATTACTGACCAGTCTTATGATACCACCGAAAACTTTTCTTAACTTTATGACTACTCTGGAGGACCATTACGTCAAAGACAATCCGTTTCACAATTCGATGCATGCCGCTGACGTGACACAGAGCACAAATGTGCTACTAAATACACCGGCATTGGAAGGTGTATTTACGCCCCTCGAGGTGGGCGGGGCGCTGTTCGCCGCTTGTATACACGATGTTGATCATCCTGGCCTAACCAATCAATTCTTGGTTAATTCAAGTAAAAAAAACAAATCGAATTTACTTCTCCCAACACATTTTCATAATTATTGTTTATTCTAAAATTAGGTTCCGAACTAGCACTTATGTACAATGACGAATCTGTTTTGGAAAACCATCATTTAGCTGTTGCCTTCAAGCTATTGCAAAATCAAGGATGTGATATATTTTGTAATATGCAAAAGTACGTAATTGGATAGACAACTGGGCGGTTGGGCATTAATCTGATTTTCATGTATTTAGAAAACAACGCCAAACATTGAGGAAAATGGTGATTGATATTGTGCTCTCCACGGACATGTCCAAGCACATGAGTCTGTTGGCCGATCTGAAGACTATGGTTGAGACTAAGAAAGTTGCCGGATCTGGAGTTTTGCTACTGGACAACTACACAGATCGCATACAAGTATGACACATCAACATTCATACCTCCATCTCGCTCTATCTTGATTTTCGTTATGACAGGTACTTGAGAATCTGGTGCACTGCGCTGATCTGAGCAATCCCACCAAACCATTGCCACTATACAAGCGTTGGGTGGCGCTGCTTATGGAGGAGTTCTTTTTGCAGGGCGACAAAGAGCGTGAATCCGGAATGGACATTAGCCCGATGTGCGATCGCCACAATGCCACCATCGAGAAGTCCCAAGTGGGATTCATCGATTATATTGTACATCCACTGTGGGAGACCTGGGCTGATCTCGTTCATCCGGATGCGCAGGATATACTCGATACGCTTGAAGAGAACAGAGACTACTATCAGAGCATGATACCGCCATCGCCGCCACCATCGGCAGCCGACGAAATGCCGCAGGATGAAAAGATTCGCTTCCAGGTACATTGAAGCCCATCATAGGCACATTGAATGTTTTCACCCATTCTGACAATATTCTGGCACCTTGCAGGTAACGCTGGAAGAGTCCGATCAGGAGAATTTAGCTGAGCTAGAGGAGTGCGACGAAAGCGAGAGTCGAGGTGATGCTTGCTCCACTACAACAACGGGCACCACAGCCACCAGCGCGGCGGGCGGTGGTTCCGCTAGTGGTGGCAGGCCGTCAGAGAGTCAAAATCAGCCACCACACGGTGGGATTTGACGGAGAGTCGTGGGAATTTATCGCAAATTTACGGATAAGGCGCACAGCTTCTTCCTAATACGTTAGTGACTATAATTAACAAAAACAAAAAACACTACAACCAAAAATTTAAGAAAATCAAAAACCCAAAAAAACAAAAAAAAAAACAAAAAAAAAAAAAACAAAAAGTTATAAAAAAAACTAAAAGAAATGGAATTAAACAAATGTTTAAAGCGTTAAACCAAACAGCAATAGCAAAAGTACCCTTTAACTTCTAGTGAAAGAAAACGAAAAACAAAAACAAAAACAAAAACAAAAACAAAAAAATTAGAAATTTACTTACTGGAAAATAAGATCGATGTGGATTACACTGAAAACCAAAAAGAAAACAAACGAGAAATGAGAGAGAGCAGCATTAACATAACATTAACTTAACTAACCTTAAAATCTCCCAAACCCAAACATTATAGACAAGGCAAAGCGCACTGAAGGAAAGCAAAAGAAAGCGAACAAAAGCAAAACCTAAAAGAAAGCTACATATAAACAATTTATACTTTATTGCACATAAGCATAACCATGCACGTGTTTTTGTTGCAACATTTTATTTGATTTGAACTACTTTTTTTTTTTTTTAATAATAAGCAATTCGATCTATAGTCTTAAATATGCAACAACAAAACCAAATTTCTGTTCAATTTTATATTCAATGCATAGCTTTAGTCAACAGTTGATGTTTTCTCTTATTACATTTTATTATATTGACAAAGCGAGGCAAGGAAGGCATCTAGAACAACAAAAATAACAATATATATAAAATTAACGGTTAAGATTTTTTTTGAAAAGCTAATATGTAATTTGAACAACACGCCTAGCTTAAACAAATTATTTTGCATGCTTAACTTTTACAATTTTAATTATAATTTTAAAAAAAATTTAATTAACATGTTGATAACGCTTATTATTTAAGCCTAATTTATTGAGTGGCGACAAAAAGAAAAACAAAAAAGGAAAAAAAAAAAAACTATCAAACACTAACAGCAATTAGGTCTATCCAAAACAGCTATCAAACTTCTCCCACCCGCCTAAAAAATGCATCCCAGTGAATTTAAAAAAAAAATGAAAACAAATTGAAGGAAAGAATTAACAACACAACAAAAACATTAAATAATTTAATACATGAAAGCCCAATTACAGTCTGCAGCTTGGACTGCAGGTAAAGTACTATACGCACATACATATGTATATATATATGTACTTATAGTATTTACCTGCATATATGGAAATGTATATATGCATATGTATAATTACATACATAATACATTACAAATATTATATACTGTTTTCTTTTTTTATATTTGTACATAGTTTAAATGTTGGACTCGAATTTAAAATAAAGCAGCTAATGCTCGCAGCTAACAACTAAATTAATTCAAAACATACTTCCGAAAGGAAAAAAAAAAAACAAAAGATACACAAAGCCAAATAAAAAAACACACGTTTAATTTGCTTGAAACAAAACCAAACATAAAAAAATAAATAAGTGAATAAGTAAACTTATATTTTACAAATTAGCTAAAGAAATTATCGATTTATGTTGCTTCCAAGTAAAACACTGTCTTCGCAAAAAATTGTTTTAGTTGTACACAAAACAAAAGTAAAAGTTACGGTCACGTTTACAGATTGAAAAGCAACAGAAGCAGAACTATCTATTATCAAAGTTAAATCAACTAACTAAGAAAATTTTATCTGTGTGTTGAAAAAAAATGTCTAAAGCTACAAGCTGTGCGACGAATTTAATTGATTGAATTTTATTGGTTGACTTACTTTAATTAAAGATGCTTCTTAGGGCCACTGTTTACAACAAATTTAAAAAACAAAAAAACAAAAAAAATAATTTAAAGACTTAACAAGCACAAGTACTAGCAAATTCTTAATTTAAAGCAAACAACCAAAAACAAAAACAAAAAACAAAACTAAAAACAATACAAATAAAAAAAAGTAAAAAGGCATTGGCTATATATCATACAGTTACAACTATTCATACATTTATACATATATGTGCACATATATGTAGATGTATTTAAAGCAATTATATAGTCACATATTCACGCCGGTGCGTGATAGATTGAGAGTGTGGCAGGCCGAAAAAAAAGCGAATAATTTATTAATTTATTGTTAGTAATTTATATATATTTAGCTAGCTGTAAATGTGTGGGTTAAACATTTAAAAATATATATATATTTACATGTTTAACACACACATTTATAGCTTTATATATATAGACACTTTATTTTGTGTTTTAGCGGGCAGGATCCGTGAAATTGTGTTTTTTTTTTAATATTATACAAACATATATATAAAACAAAAAATAAATAAATGAAAGAACCTTGATGGTCTAAAAATATCATTAAAATTATGCACTATTCAAATTACAAATATATATAAATGGTAATATTTGTTTATATTTATATATATTATATATAAAAAGAAAATATAAAATATAACCGCTTAAAAATGTAAATTGTTTAACAAACAAAATTGAGTTAAATAAGAACACAAAGAAATACTGTACAACTATTAACTAACAAGCCAGTAGACCAAAAATAATTACAACTACAACAACAACTGTATCTATAACTGAAACTGTAATTGAATGCAAGTTGCAAACATACAAAAAAAAATACCTTACTAGCAATTTAAGCAGCATTGTAAATGTGCGCTTCAGATTTACTTTTGAAATAAAAGAATAACTGTGCGAATTATTCAATAAAAATATTTCAAATTAATTACAAAAACACATTATTAAATATATATAAACAAAAAAAATATATATATATATATGTGAAAGCAGGGCGCTGTCCATGGCAAACTTGAAGCTACTTTAACAATTGAGTGAAAGGGAAAATTACCAATAAATGAAACAAACAAAAACCAAATGACTTTTTTCTCTACAAAAAGAAAATATAATATAGCTAAATAAAAGCTGAGACAAAAACTAATTAAACATACACATATATATATATGAAATATACATGCATAACTATATTACTAACATAGATACATATATATATATTTATATATATATTTATATATATATATATATTTATATATGTTAATATATATGTATGTATATAAAAATATTTGATAAATTTTTAGTAGTGTATTTAAATTGGTTACTAACACTCAAAAAATAAAACTTGAAAGTAAATAATATTTCTAGACTATTGAGTGTAAAGACAGATATCTACATATGTATATGTAAACACCCACACACCCATAGAAACACAATCTGAACTGCACATTATATGTTATATCCAGGTATAGATGCATATACTGTTACAGATACAGATACACATTGATATTTACAAAGATGTATAGCTGCGGGCATAAGTAATTTGCAATGTATTTACATATTATACTGAATGTGTGTATAGGGATCTACCATATATTTATATATATTATAAATGCATATGCCGTTTCGTATTATGTATACAGTTACTTCCATATGTACGTGTATTGTAAAAAAAATATATATATATAAATATATATGTGTATGTATGTATGTTTATGTCTAAATATATATACATATATATGACACACAATTTATAAATAAATAAATGATAAACGGCATTGACATCAATTCTCGCATTGGTAAACCAAAAGCAATTCATAAACTTAAATTAAAATATAAAAAATAAACAAAAACTCATTGTTAGATAAAGTGAAAACTATGAAAATATATATGTATGTTTGTACTAATTCGAAATATGCCAACATACAAATCTCATGGCAAGTACGAGTAGGATTATCTACTATCACTTTCTTTTTCGTAATTCATCTCAAACTCAAACTCTGTCTGGGTGTGCACCGATATATGCATCCATACCTAACGTATCTATCTTACAATATATAATCTATATTGATCAATTTCGATGGCTGTGGCCCAGATTTTGCCCAGTTTTGACTGAAATTGCAGCATCGTATAGTATATACATATATATTAAAATAACTAAAAAGAAAGTTTATAGAGTTTATATATATATACATATATATATATGAGGTCTGCATATAGTATTATATACATAAAACAATGTTTTTTTTTTGCTAGTAAACTTCGTCCCTTAATGTTAGATGTTATATAAATAGAGCAGCATTATAGGACAGTTTGGCCAAATTTTTTTTAAACTATGCAAAAAGTTTGTGGCCCAGTAAGACATTTGTTGGTAGCTGGAAATGAATATTTTTTGTGAATCGCAAGATGCATAGATTAAAATGAATATACATATATACATATATGGTTATACTGACAACCCAAATAGGGGACAAAATAAAGTATCAAAAATGAACAAATTGAAGAAAAGTATTTACTTATAATAAGGAAATATAAAAAAAATGTACGTGGAAGGCAAGTCAAGCTTTGTGCTTAAATGAAATGTAAAACACCAAAAACTGAAAACACGAAACTTAAAAAAAAAAGAAAAAAATAAAAACAAAAGAAAAATTTGCACAAGCGACAGATGTTAAAAGTAAAATAAAAAATGAAAACAAAACGCATTAAAATGTGGCAGAAGTTTAGCCTAAAAATACGGGCAAATACAGTTTAAAAAGAAAAAGAATATTAAAACAAGATGCAGAAATATAGCAGAAATATGAGATATGATATGTATAATCCATTATATATATTCATAAAAAAAAGATTTATATATTTAGTGTAACGCTGGCGTTACATGGATGCAGTAAGACATTTTTTTTTTAAATTTATACAATTATATACAACAACAAGAGAACTCAACTCACGGAAAACACAACATACACATACATACACATCCAATATACATGCAGAAGATACACAAAGACACCTACACACAACTGAAATCGAAAAAGAATGTTAAGTCGATAAAAAAAGCCATATAAAAGAGGTGGTATAAGAAATCAAATAGTTAAAGGTATGTGAGGCAAACTACGAGTACGCTTGAAGTTAGAGAAACGAATTGAACAATTAAAATAGCCACGTAAAATTGTAAATGGAAACCACTTTAAATCCCACAAAGAAAAAACAAACTTAAGAAAATATATAAGAAAATACATAAAAATACAATTACGAATAAAGGAAATAATAAGAAAAAAGGAAAGGAATTATCCACTGAATTACATCAGGCGTATTAGGACGTATGCATAAGTCGAATGTATTTATTAAAATTAATGGGCTACCCATATTACATGACGAGTTTATAGGCTTTTGTCTCTCTCTCTCTCATATAACCCATTAATTGTACATATATACTTATGTGTATGTATATACGTGTATGTATTAAATCATGTATACACACACTTATACATATGTAGCTATATATGTGAATAAAACAAAATAAAATTTATGAAACAAATTCTACCCTTAAAAACGAAACTCGAAATCCGTAAAAATGCAAAACAAATTAAATTTATTCAGTTGGCAACTTATGCGCAAAGAGATACATAAGTCTCTATATTGTAAACCAAGCAATTGGCCTACCAGACATACATACATGCACCTATGTATGTATATGACAAAAGAATTCAATAAATGTACACATATATTGAATATATTTAAATTTATATATATTTATACATATTCAATATATGTGTACATATTACAATTTTATATATGTATATATATATATATATATATATATATATATATGTATATGTATATGTATATGTATATGTATATGTATATGTATATGTATATATATATATATGTATATATGCAGACATTTCAGATTTAAAACGTGAACAAGAATTTAAGAATGAAATAAATAAATAAAAATACATAACTGCATTTTTGGAACTGGGTGGGTAAAGTTAAGAATTTCCATTACTCTCTCTTTCTCTATACGTTATATCCTGCATTTCTGTATACTGAGAAAAACAAAATTGACTGCCCACCGCTGCTCTACTTCTAAATGAACCGATACTGAAATATTACTTACCTCTTCGTACCATTACTAGAGCTATTGGAAATGTTTTTTTTTCTTTCTTTCTTTTATTTGTTTTTTTTTTTTTTTTTTGTTTAATAGCCGTGATAGATGTCATAATATTTATATTTATTTTAAGTAATTTTTATGATATTTATATATTATATGAATATTTTTTGCAAATAGTTACAGAATTGCAAAATATGAAAAACTGATCTAATTAATACCTAAATAGTTTTTACCCACTGATAGATATAATAAAAACTAAATGTTAAATTGTAATAATTAGGTTTAATTAAATATTTGATTTTGTTTTATCCTTTTATTATTATTATGTGAATATAATTTTTCCACTATAATTTTCAATTATTAATTATGATGGGTGTTGCTTAGTTTATTATTTTAAATAAATTCATTAACAATTCGTTTTAACAAATAAAAAAACTTTTTTGTTAACATTGACCAAGGCCAAAAAGAGAAATTAAAACACAAATTATTTGTGTGTATATGCATATATATGTATGTATGTATCTATGTATATATTGTTTGCCTCTTATTTATTTTGTTCTGTCAGTTTGCTTTGTCGTTCATGTAGTTTTTCAAACTAATTTTACTTTGGTATAATAAGTGTATTACGAACTTTGATTTAAATAAAAATTGATTTTTTGGGAGCTGTGGAATTGCTTTACACGCCATCAGCTAAGTTTAAGGTTTGGTGTCTTTGTTGAAAGAATTCACTTGTTACATTATATTTGTATCCATTATTTAGAAGTCAAATTGGATTAATTCTACGGTCAACAATTGGAGTTTTTTTGCATTTCGCTTTTCAAAGAAAATTAGCGTAAGCAATTATTCTGGGCTTCTAAACGAGGCCATCATTACAAAGTTTTGCATAATTGTTGTATTTTCTAGACAAATATAAAAACAACTTGGTCAATGTCAAGCTACGTCACTCTTCTATAATTGCAAGCGAAATTTTGTGTACAGATACTTTAAAACTAGTAGTAAAAATTCTATTGACTCGTTTCTCTTATTATTGATTTTTTCTTTTTGCGACTACAAAAAATCTTAAGAAAAATATTTTCAAAATAAAATTTAGTTACCTGGAAAATGTATTACCTTAAAAACATAAATTTTTTTGTGGTTGTGTGCTCATTTAGAATCAAATGAGTGTGTATGCTTGTATAGAGGGGAAGTCTATATAATTATTATATACACATCTATATGTATACATATCAAGGTGCAAAATTGAACACGCGACATTGGTAGAGAGACGCAATTTTAGACATCGATGACGCTGTCGTTCTTCTTCATCTCCATGAGGTGTGTCTGCTTGAGCTTTTCCTGCATTTGCGTCAACATGTCCTGCATGCGTCGGATCTCCTCGTCCTTCTGCAGCAACAGACGATCCGTTTCCGAAATGGCCCCATCAAATCCATTAGTCGAACTGATTGAGTCGCGCTTCAATTTACCCCGCTCGCGCAGCGCATGCTGCGATATCTGTGAGATGCACTGCGCTCGAAAGTTTTCGTAGTGCACATCCTATTATTGCGAAACAAAGCATTAGCATAGATTTGAAATATATTTGACAGACTCACCTGTGTGGTATCCTTTAGGTCCTGCATGTGCGTGGATATTAGGAATGTGCGCAGCTTGATGAAGTCGCTGTGGTCAGCGTCCTCAACATTGACAACGCCCCAGGGATACTGACGGCCGCGCACCTTCTTGCCGGCAACCTCCAATATAGTATTGCTGCCAACTACCGCAAACGGTATGGAGGCCTTTAGCTCGCGATCCTGCTGCTTAAAGTCGTCGTCCTCGTCGGAATCGCACTCGGGAAACTGGTAAAGCTGTATGTGATTGTCCTCGAGATCTTGTAGTATACGCTCCTTTAGCTTGCGTACCTCGGTCTTGTTCAAGCAATCCGCCTTGCCAATTACCAGCACAATGTTTACCTTTCGATGAAGTCGCCGTATTAGATCTAGATCCATCTGCCGCAAACTACCCAATGAGATTAAAAGCAAACAATTAGATGAAGAGCAGAGTTGAATCGAATTTACACACCTGTGTCCCCAGGGAGGCACAAAGTACAAGCAGCAATGTACACGATTGTCCTGTATGTTTCGACGGTTAAGTCCGCTCTCATCCGTGAAATACTGCCGGAACTGTTCATCAATATACTGGGTGCAGACGCGCCAGCTATCCTCGCAATTGATCGCATCACCAAAACCTGGAGTGTCGACAACGGTTAGACGCAGTCGTACGCCTCGCTCCTCAATATCCATAGTTTTCTTCTCCACACGCGTTGTCTTCTCGATGCGCTCTTCCACATTGGGCATCTGGCGATTTTTATATAGATCGCCAAGAAAAAGGCTGTTGATCAACGTGGATTTGCCCAGTCCCGATTCTCCCACCACCATCAGCGTAAACTCGAAGCCCCGCTTCACCGACTTCCGATGCACCTGCTCTGGCAGTGTCGCAAAACCAATGTAATCTCTATCCTTATCAAACGAAGGTGTCTTTGCTGCAAGATAGATGCAAAACGAAACGAAAATATGAGAATCACATAAGGCATCACTCATTAGGCATCAGGATAAATCCTTTCAGTTAAGTGTATTACTCTGGTGCTGCACTGAGGTAAGCCAAGTGGGCCGGAGTATGCCTCTGCCACATGCCCTGGAGGGCTCAGTAACAGCTCCATTTGCTTATTAGGGCAAAGCAAACAAATTGCCCGCCTACCTTAAGTGGCGGCACACAAGATTCTTCACAGTTGCGCCACCCTCTTCCTTTTTTCCACCTGCCTATTTTTTTTGAGTGTGTGTGTATGTCTGTGTGTGGGTTTGTGTGTTTATAATTCACTTACACATGGCGTTGATTTGTGTTTCGTTGCCTTTTTCGTGTGTGCGTATATATATATATATGTATATATATTCAACGCCGCCAAATTCAGTATCCAATGGCCTTGCCTTTTTCTTGGCACAAAGTCTTGTTAATGTCTTAGTTTAGTTTCTTGTTGTTTACAAGATTACAAGGAAACATTGAATTAAAAAGTCCCCGAGTTTTTGAACACTTTACTGTATTTAGTGGTTTAAAATATAGTTAATGCTTTTTCCCGTATATGGAACAGCTTCTGCCCGACTCAAGTCACGGTGCTGAACAGAGCGGCGCACTGGTCCAAGCAAAACATACTCAAAAGAGAAGAAAACAACAAAAATATGAAAAGAACTGCCCATGAAACTTTAATGGGCCTCTTTAGCGCTCGTTTGCGCTCTCACTAGTCTCTCCTGCGTTCTCGCAAGGATTCCTGAAATATGACCCACACCTTTCACTCTCTCTAATTCGCTCACTGCGTCTGCGCCGAGGAACTAGTGTGAATGGTGGGAGTGGGGGTGGGGGTGGGTTGGTAGTTGAGAGAGAGAGAGAGAGAGAGAGAAAGAGGGCAGTGTTGCCATATTGTTGTGAATGAGATCTAAAAGAACACAACTTAAAACTTGAGGACAATAACATCCAATGCCAGGGAGTACGATTTGGGTTCTGCGATTTCCTAAAATACTGACTTTTGTACAACATTATTGATTGCCTCTAAATAACACTTTATTTCTAAGTAACAAAGCAATAAATGGATAAAATATATCGATAACATATTGATTAGATGACTGAACTTAACGCAATAAGCAATAAAATTGCCTCACTTTACAGGCAACTTCTGCGCCATGCACAGGTTCCACCCACACAGAAGTAAACGGAAGCTAAGGGTGGCCTCTGCACATTGACATCCCCGACGCGGCAAGCAAATCCAATGGGCAACGCAAAACTCTCAATAAGTCGGACGCGTGCGTCGGGAACGATTTGCTGCATTAGCACCCTCCTAGGTGGTTTTCAACCCTTAAGCACTGTTTAGCGCACTTATCGATAACAAAACTAACATCAACAATCAAGTCTTCTTGACACAGGGTAAATAAGCCACCGACCCAGTACACATGCTCCAAGTATTCGTCCAGTTAGCAATTAGCCAAAGGAATTCATGCATCACGGTATTTACAAAACAAGTAAGAAAACCCTAGTCAATTGCGCTCGACTAGGAGATACCCTAAACAGTGCTGTTATATATCAAATTTTGTTTACTTCACTACGTGCTTACACAATAACGTACGCATAGACAAACATGCATGCACAAGTAGAAATCTGCGTTAAACTAACGAACGCACACGTACACACACACACAAGCGTACATTTGCACGCCGCTATCGAAGAAAATTGGGCAGCCACCGACGTCGCTTAATTCGTTTAATAATGCGCGGGACTATAACTGTCTTGTGTCTTATGCGATCTTCATGGTTTTTTTTATATACGTTAATGACAAATTTTTGCGTATACCGTTTGATGGTCAATTTTTATCTTCATAAATGAAAAATGAAAAATGAAAAATTACTTTTACTCCCCAAAAACTCGGTAACTGAGGAGGTATCCAAAATCTGAAATATCAAAAATATGTGTCTATATTAGAATATTTGATAGATGTAGGAGATGTGCTCGAAAAACTAAAACGTGTTATCGATAGCAAGCAAACGGAAAGAGTTATCGATAATCAAAAACAAACTCGATATAGGGCCAGACAGACGGATATGGCTTAATCGACTCGGCTGCTCATTCTGATCAAGAATAGATATATGTACTTTATGGGGTCGGTCACGCCTCCTTCTGTCTGTAATATTCCTTTTCACAAAAGCACTATACCTACCCTATTTTTAATGGGTTAAGGGTATAGCAAATCAAATTTAACTCATTATGAAC
This sequence comes from Drosophila pseudotalamancana, assembly GCA_037075185.1. Classification (NCBI taxonomy): domain Eukaryota; kingdom Metazoa; phylum Arthropoda; class Insecta; order Diptera; family Drosophilidae; genus Drosophila; species Drosophila pseudotalamancana. The sequence goes on along the minus strand of JBAMCK010000565.1, from coordinate 856 downwards.
GCTTATCTTTGTAAAATAAATAAAGAATCGCAAGTTTCAAACCTATCTTATCTATTTAGAAATTCACATATCTTTGCAATCTGATCTATTCATGCACAATGCTTTTGACACATTGTAGAAAGTGTATTCGTTATGTCGTATGGTGGTTTCTGCTGAGTTTATCTTTGAATTTTATTTAATTTTTGCGAACAATAATTCCGCATAAATAAACAAACATAGCTTAAAAAAACAGCAGGCAGACCAGAAACGCGCCCTGTTTATTAAAGACTTATAAACACTTGCAGGTTTGCGAAAGAAGCAAAGATAACACTTAAGTTATATCTACAGTTCCCGGTAGATGTCAGGTCAGTTAGGCAACTGAATACCAAGTCCTTGGTTGTCATCGCTATTTAATTGAGTTAATACTATGTTCGCGATTTTCAAACATAAGAAAACTGTTTTGCTCCTCAATAACGCGGAAACGGGGAGGTATCTAAAATCTAAAGTACCTAAAATTTGTGTTTCCTTAAGCTGAATAAATATATAATAAGTTTGATACCTCTATCTTTTAAGATGTAGAAGATATGCTCAAAAAACTAAAACGTGTTATCGATAACAAGCAAACAGAAAGAGTTATCGATAATCGACATGTAAAATTTAAAGTCGCTACATACGAACAGGCGGGCAGGAATAAATCGACCCGGCTGTTGATGCTGATCAAGAATATACATATGTACTTCGTAATGTCGACCACGGCTTTATACATTTTTACAAAAATAGCCTATTAAAAATGGGCAAACAGGGTATAAAAACAAGTAAAAAAAGCTGTATCTGTATCCGTATTTGTTTCGACATCTGTCGGATAAATAGCAATACG
>JBAMCK010000563.1:0-65851 GCA_037075185.1 Drosophila pseudotalamancana | reverse complement strand
CTTAAAAACAAAGACAAACAGCGCCAAACTATCGATTATAAGACTTCACCATACCGATTATGATTGTATTGCGATTAATCAGTATTCATCAAACCCACAAAGACAGGGCAGTTATATTTAACAAGTTGGGCGGTTTAAATTAGCCAATGCTGCAATTTATATATTTATTAATATGAAAATAAGGTAATAACTGAATATGTTTATCTTCAAAAGATTCTTTGGTAGTCGCTTAAAACTTATCACAAGTCAACTGATATTGCCAGTTCTTAATAGCCACATTCTGCTCGTATTTGTTGCGGACAGTGTCCATGAGTTCCGCAACAGCTGCCTCATCTCCAGTTGCTGTTGCTCCGTTGCCGCAGCCATTTCTTGCTCCAGCTCCAGCTCCAGTTCCGGTAACTGGGCAGCGTTTGCAGCCTTGTTGTCCGTTGGCGGCTCATCGTACGGCTGCAATTGTCTTGGACGTCGGACTCGGTTACTCGGTGCTGCATCTCGTTCTCGTTTCGCTGATCGACCACCTTGCGCCAGGACTCGACATTACCACGCTCGCGTCAGCCCCATACTTGGCGTTCCGTCCAAAGATGGTCGTCCAACGAAACCACTTTTGTCATAAGCCATATGACGGTTCCTCCGATGAGATGTGTCTGCTGTGTGGAGGTTCGCGGCGCAACAGATAGACACACAAGCCCAGACAGGCCAACAGGCACACAAGGCCAAGCATGGCATAGAAGCCCTGCCTGTACCTTGCTGCATCCGCACTGGCTTCCAAAGCTTTAGACGCTGCCCTAAGGCACCACCACTGCCATCACGCAGCTCCGGGGTGACCTGGGCTGAAGGCAACAGTACCTGCCAAAAGCCATATAAACCCGTCGCAAATGATTGCCGTACCCGGAATCCAGCTGGTTGGTGGCCACATATGAATGGCCATTGCCATTTCGGTAGCTGTCATGTCGATTGGTTCTGGATAGACTACGATCTGTCCCGATCCCCGTTTGCTGCTTACCACTCAGAAGCTGTTCGACGAGCGAGTCATCCTCTCCCTGTTGGCAGCTCTAAGTTCTTGCTCAGCTCTCCGAGCGCATAGATGAAGTGCTGCTGTTGTGTGTATGGCTGCCAGGCATCGCAAATGCGTCCGGGTGTGGGATTTCCGTCCCGCTCTTCACAAAATTGGCAAAGGCGCCGCGCAGCTGATGGTACAGCTGCTCCTCCTCTGAGCTGAAACGACGCTTGGGCAATCTGTTGAAATAAACTTGGACCGAGAAGAAGTGGCAAGTCCGCACTGTGCGAGGCGCCGCCAAACAAATTCTGCCTGCCATGCATGTCCATCGCATGCGGCATGGCGACTGATCAAAGACATAGGCGTAGCTAACGGTGCTGCTGTCATTGAGCAGCTGCAGCAGCTGTAAGAAGGGAGTCTCGTAAAGGGACTCGACAGCAGGCGCTGCATGCCCCATAGGAGCTGACTGACCGAAGCATCGTCGCTGAAGTAGAAGCCAGCGAATGGCTGCCAATTGGGCCTCGCTTGCACCGGCCTCCAGCTGCATGGAACGGAGCACATTTGGCAACAGGGTTTCGGTTAATAAGTAGCTGTGGAGGGCGTGGGGACCATCGCGTGCCACGTCGAGCCAGTAATCCTGCATAAAGGCGCCCTCAGTTGGAGCCGATGCCCAGGAGCATCGGTGGGACGGGACACGTTGACCAGTCGCTGTGTCAGTTCGCCGGGGGAAGGTAGCTGCACGCCCAGCTGCATGCTGGCATTGCCGTGATTGTAGACGCTTTCGTAGGCGCGCAGCAAATCCTCGGAGCTCTTGTGGCGCAGGCAGCTCAACAGCTGGCGATGTTGCGCCTCCTCAAACTGACAGCCCAGCTTATGCACGAGGATGCGGCCCGTGGCCACCAAATGCGTTGTTGATAGCCTGAGCCCAAGGCGTGTAGCACCGGTCCCGGGGACATCAGTATCACCTGTTTGAACAGCGACGCTCCATCAACAGGTTGCAGTGCGATGGCGAGAGTCAGAATAGCGCCGCCTCCATGTCCGAGCAGCGTCAACTCGATCAGCATTGCCGCCGAAACTGGGCGCATTCCGTTGTAGCCAACGGAGCGCCAGTTGAACATCACTTAAACCATATTCTCCCGGCAGCTGGCGATGATCCTGGCCCAATCCCAGCCACCCATATATATTGTTGCGATACTGCACGCTGACCACAACAGCGCCTCTCTGCAGCGGCAAAGTCAAGCCCATTGATGCGATTACGTGGCCAGTCGTAGGCGAAATCCTCCCCGCTTATAATCACCAGCATAGGCAGCTGACCATAGCGTAGTCCCGACTCGGGGTGTCCAAATGTTCAGATACAGACAATCCTCGCTGTTGGCTGCAGCACGCGATATGCTTCCATCGGCGCTCTCATCGTAAATGGTGTTCGACAAGCTGCGGGCAAACCGGCTGTAGAGTCGTGGCCTGCAGCGTGTGGTTCCATCCACTGTGCGGCTTTGGCTGGCTAAAAGGAAGTCCAAGATTTGATAGCTATTCGATTAGCTCCTTCAAGATTTATATGTCCACATTATAGGACTAATTATTGCTAAAAGCCATAATGCAGCTATTTATGAAACTGTAGGTAATGCGAAAACGGAATCCATATGCTAACTTAATAGGATTACTATGAAGGAATGAAAAGCAAACTTACTGCAAATCGCAAAGACCCTAAAGGCGGCTGTGCATAGGGTATCTCCGAGAAAGGCATAGACTGCGCTGCGTGCTCCGTCCGGGAAAACCTTAAGCTGAGAGCGAAGTACAAAATTTAGACAGTCTGAGATTTTCGCGATTTCGGTTTTATTTACTCCAATTAGTCACCGCCCTGTTCCAGTTTAATGTGCGTCTGCTGGGCCCGAATGCCTCCGGAGGTTGAGCCAAATAAAAACCAGGCAGTTGAAAAGTCGAAACATTTGCATCTTTTGAAAGTCTCTCCCGCTCTCTAACACATATTAGGTTGCATTTATTTATAGGTTTTTTTTTCCCAAACTTTCACTTTTCACTTTTTCTGCTTTCCGCTGTAATTTTTCACACAGACTCCTTGACGTTGTAACGAAAACTGAAAACTGGAAAAAATTATTGTGCCCGTCGATGAAAATGTTGGCCAAAAGTTTCTGCTAGAATTGTTTCAATTGTTTTCTAGTGTCATTATTGTTAATGCGGTTCTTTTTGTTGTTGTTGTTGTCGCAGGAATCATTCATGCATTCATCAGATCTACGCAGAGAGCAACACCAAAACACCGACCAACAAATAACAGATGGGTTTACAGGGTTGATTGTTGTTTATATGTTGATATACCTGAATACGTAGTGAGCTTTAGTCATGGCAACTTTACGGACTGGACCTGAAACCCATAACTCTAGACCCAAACCAGCGTCAATTGTTTAATTTGTTCACGTACGGAGTATGTGTCCGAGTATTGGAGAGGGTTACTTCGAAGGTTTTGTAGGTGTAAGTTTAAGGCTAAATCACGAAACTTGTTCAAATAGTGCTAAGAGTGTATTCATATAATATCCATGACCATTATCATTGAATTTGTATGACAAGAATATTTGCTTTTCCGCAATCTACAAATTTTAAGAATTTGAAGAAATATTTACCTTGATTTGCTTATGAGATGTCTTTAACAGGCTCAAAAATGATATAAAACCCCTACTCCAGTATTTTATTAATAAAGTATATCAAACAAATAAAATTGAAACCTAGCAATGATGTCTAGTACCCGTTAGTTATTTATGCTTGACACCTACAAATATTTATTATCAACCAATATAAATAAGAAAATAATTAAACTTACCCACATATATGCTTAAGGCTATACACATTTGAGCAACTCTTGTGGCGACCCTCGTTCAAGTTATTTATTTATTTTTTATTCAAACTTTTTTTATTGAGTTTTAATTTAGCTGCCGGTGTGCAGAATGTAAATATTCGTACGCTTCACAGATAAGAATACAACCATATATTTACTGTTCCTTCAAATCGGCAATGGTCACATAATAGACAAGTCGGCGATGCAAATAACGCACAAATCGCATGGATTTGTTGCAGTGCCTGCATTTTTTGTTGGAGGGCGCGCTGCAGCGCTAGATGAGTGATTGCCGTGCGCAAGGAGCAGCTTGTTTTGGTAACATTGCTGGCGTTGCTTACATTCTTGGCTAGCAGCCTCGTAAACAGCTGCAATTCTCGGATGTACGGCGTCACCATTGTCTAGTTTAATCATCTCCTCTGTGTTCTGACAGGCAATCTCCGATTTGAACACCTCCAGCTCTTGTGCCTCAATAATGTAACCGGCGTCAATCAGACGCAGCTGCAGCATGACGATTTCGCTTTCATGATCTGTTGGCGTTATCATTTACAATCCCAATAAAAAGTAACTATGATGGTACTTTTACTGCCGCTTTACCTTTCATTTGCAGCTTGTGACAGTGCAGACAAAATATACACAGTAAACGTTGCACTAGTTTGATGAAGAACGGATTGTAGACAAGTGAGCCAAGCTCAAATGTGGCCCATGTGGCCAGGACACCCTTGCATCTTCAGACAGGTTCCACAAGGATCCATGCATCGGCCATAGGAGCCCAATCGTATGTCATAGAGACCACCAGGTATTGGGTGTCCCAGAGCATCAAATGTGAGGCCAGTTATTACTTTCACAACACTCAGCTTTTTTATTTCATCGGGGGTAAACACAGCGAACTCCAGGTCCGAGGGGAACATGTGCACGTCTGGCGGTCTCCTTGAACCCATTTTAACACGATTTTAATTGAAATTGGTAGAAAATGAGTCCCTTGATCAACAGCGTGCAGCACGTGTGTTTGAAGAATACGAAATAATAGAGCTGGATATACATCGATTTTTCTCTGATCGATGTTTTTGTTAAAATAACAACAATGTATCGACGATATATCGAGCTATTACTAAAGGCGGATTTTTCAAAAAAATGTTATTGTACATTTCAATTGGTGAACAGATTTCTTTATTGGCACTTAAAAAGTAAATAATGAAATCTAAAAATAATGAATAAATGATACATTTAAAAATTAAAAGAGAAAATATTTACGAAAGTAAGGCCTTAAAAACAAAGACAAACAGCGCCAAACTATCGATTATAAGACTTCACCATACCGATATGATTGTATTGCGATTAATCAGTATTCATCAAACCCACAAAGACAGGGCAGTTATATTTAACAAGTTGGGCGGTTTATTAAATTAGCCAATGCTGCAATTTATATATTTATTAATATGAAAAATAAGGTAATAACTGAATATGTTTATCTTCAAAAAGATTCTTTGGTAATGCTTAAAACTTATCACAAGTCAACTGATATTGCCAGTTCTTAATAGCCACATTCTGCTCGTATTTGTTGCGGACAGTGTCCATGAGTTCCGCAACAGTTGCCTCATCTCCAGTTGCTGTTGCTCCGTTGCCGCAGCCATTTCTTGCTCCAGCTCCAGCTCCAGTTCCGGTAACTCGGGCAGCGTTTGCAGCCTTGTTGTCCGTTGGCGGCTCATCGTACGGCTGCAATTGTCTTGGACGTCGGACTCGGTTACTCGGTGCTGCATCTCGTTCTCGTTTCGCTGATCGACCACCTTTGCGCCAGGACTCGACATTGGCCACGCTCGCGTCAGCCCCATACTTGGCGTTCCGTCCAAAGATGGTCGTCCAACGAAACCACTTTTGTCATAAGCCATATGACGGTTCCTCCGATGAGATGTGTCTGCTGTGTGGCAGTTCGCGGCGCAACAGATAGACACACAAGCCCAGACAGGCCAACAGCAGGCACACAAGGCCAAGCATGGCATAGAAGCCCTGCCTGTACCTTGCTGCATCCGCACTGGCTTCCAAAAGCTTTAGACGCTGCCCTAAGGCACCACCACTGCCATCACGCAGCTCCGCATCCTGGGCTGAAGGCAACAGTACCTGCCAAAAGCCATAAACCCGTCGCAAATGATTGCCGTACCCGGAATCCAGCTGGTTGTTAGCCACATATGAATGGCCATTGCCATTTCGGTAGCTGTCATGTCGATTGGTTCTGGATAGACTACGATCTGTCCCGATCCCCGTTTGCTGCTTACCACTCAGAAGCTGTTCGATGAGCGAGTCATCCTCTCCTGTTGGCAGCTCTAAGTTCTTGCTCAGCTCTCCGAGCGCATAGATGAAGTGCTGCTGTTGTGTGTATGGCTGCCAGGCATCGTAAATGCGTCCGGGTGTGGGATTTCCGCTCTTCACAAAATTGGCAAAGGCGCCGCGCAGCTTACGGCACAGCTGCTCCTCCTCTGAGCTGAAACGACGTCGGGCAATCTGTTGAAATAAACTTGGACCGAGAAGAAGTGGCAAGTCCGCACTGTGCGAGGCGCCGCCAAACAAATTCTGCCTGCCACGCATGTCCATCGCATGGGCATGCGACTGATCAAAGACATAGGCGTAGCTAACGGTGCTGCTGTCATTGAGCAGCTGCAGCAGCTGTAAGAAGGGAGTCTCGTAAAGGGACTCGGACAGCAGGCGCTGCATGCCCCATAGGAGCTGACTGACCGAAGCATCGTCGCTGAAGTAGCGCCAGCGAATGGCTGCCAATTGGGCCTCGCTTGCACCGGCCTCCAGCTGCATGGAACGGAGCACATTTGGCAACAGGGTTTCGTTAATATAGCTGTGGAGGGCGTGGGGACCATCGCGTGCCACGTCGAGCCAGTAATCCTGCATAAAGGCGCCCTCATTGGAGCCGATGCCCAGGAGCATCGGTGGGAGGGACACGTTGACCAGTCGCTGTGTCAGTTCGCCGGGGGAAGGTAGCTGCACGCCCAGCTGCATGCTGGCATTGCCGTGATTGTAGACGCTTTCGTAGGCGCGCAGCAAATCCTCGGAGCTCTTGCGGCGCAGGCAGCTCAACAGCTGGCGATGTTGCGCCTCCTCAAACTGACAGCCCAGCTTATGCACGAGGATGCGGCCCGTGGCCACAATGCGTTGTTGATGGCCTGAGCCCAAGGCGTGTAGCACCGGTCCCGGGGACATCAGTATCACCTGTTTGAACAGCGACGCTCCATCAACAGGTTGCAGTGCGATGGCGAGAGCCAGAATAGCGCCGCTTCCATGTCCGAGCAGCGTCAACTGATCAGCATTGCCGCCGAAACTGGGCGCATTCCGTTGTAGCCAACGGAGCGCCAGTTGAACATCACTTAAACCATAATTTCCCGGCAGCTGGCGATGATCCTGGCCCAATCCCAGCCACCCATATATATTGTTGCGATACTGCACGCTGACCACAACAGCGCTCTCTGCAGCGGCAAAGTCAAGCCCATTGATGCGATTACGTGGCCAGTCGTAGGCGAAATCCTCCCCGCTTATAATCACCAGCATAGGCAGCTGACCATAGCGTAGTCCCGACTCGGGTGTCCAAATGTTCAGATACAGACAATCCTCGCTGTTGGCTGCAGCACGCGATATGCTTCCATCGGCGCTCTCATCGTAAATGGTGTTCGACAGCTGCGGGCAAACCGGCTGCAGAGTCGTGGCCTGCAGCGTGTGGTTCCATCCACTGTGCGGCTTGGCTGGCTAAAGGAAGTCCAAGATTTGATAGCTATTCGATTATTCCTTCAAGATTTATATGCTCATTATTTAGGACTAATTATTGCTAAAAGCCATAATGCAGCTATTTATGAAACTGTAGGTAATGCGAAACGGAATCATATGCTAACTTAAAGCATACTTAAGGAATGAAAAGCAAACTTACTGCAAATCGCAAAGACCCTAAAGGCGGCTGTGCATAGGGTATTCCGAGAAAGGCATAGACCGCGCTGCGTGCTCCGTCCGGGAAAACCTTAAGCTGAGAGCGAAGTACAAATTTAGACAGTCTGAGATTTTCGCGATTTCGGTTTTATTTACTCCAATTAGATCGCCCTGTTCCAGTTTAATGTGCGTCTGCTGGGCCCGAATGCCTCGGAGGCTGAGCCAAATAAAAACCAGGCAGTTGAAAAGTCGAAACATTTGCATCTTTTGAAAGTCTCTCCCGCTCTCTAACACATATTAGGTTGCATTTATTTATAGGTTTTTTTTTCCCAAACTTTCACTTTTCACTTTTTCTGCTTTCCGCTGTAATTTTTCACACAGACTCCTTGACGTTGTAACGAAAACTGAAAAACTGGAAAAAATTATTGTGCCCGTCGATGAAAATGTTGGCCAAAAGTTTCTGCTAGAATTGTTTCAATTGTTTTCTAGTGTCATTATTGTTAATGCGGTTCTTTGTTGTTGTTGTTGTCGCAGGAATCATTCATGCATTCATCAGATCTACGCAGAGAGCAACACCAAAACACCGACCAACAAATAACAGATGGGTTTACAGGGTTGATTGTTGTTTATATGTTGATATACCTGAATACGTAGTGAGCTTTAGTCATGGCAACTTTACGGACTGGACCTGAAACCCATAACTCTAGACCCAAACCAGCGTCAATTGTTTAATTTGTTCACATTTGGAGTATGTGTCCGAGTATTGGAGAGGGTTACTTCGAAGGTTTTGTAGGTATAAGTTTAAGGCTAAATCACGAAACTTGTTCAAATAGTGCTAAGAGTGTATTCATATAATATCCATGACCATTATCATTGAATTTGTATGACAAGAATATTTGCTTTTCCGCAATCTACAAATTTTAAGAATTTGAAGAAATATTTACCTTGATTTGCTTATGAGATGTCTTTAACAGGCTCAAAAATGATATAAAACCCTACTCCAGTATTTTATTAATAAAGTATATCAAACAAATAAAATTGAAACCTAGCAATGATGTCTAGTACCCGTTAGTTATTTATGCTTGACACCTACAAATATTATCAACCAATATAAATAAGAAAATAATTAAACTTACCCACATATATGCTTAAGGCTATGCAATATTTGAGCAACTCTTGTGGCGACCCTCGTTCAAGTTATTTATTTATTTTTTATTCAAACTTTTTTTATTGAGTTTTAATTTAGCTGCCGGTGTGCAGAATGTAAATATTCGTACGCTTCACAGCCTGCGAGAGATAGTCCGACAGTCCGAGAGTCCGACAGTCCAACAGTCCGGCAGTCCGGCGTGCACCTTGCTCCGCGGACAGTTCGTGTGGCAACTGTTAAATGGAGGCAACGCAGCTTTTCGCTGGGAGCTGATAATGTACCATAATGCTGGTTCTATTCCGGAGCAAAGTGGACAGCAGCTGCTCTGGTGGTTGTTTTCGCTGGCTCTGTTAGTCGAAGCGCAGTTCCGGTCACCGCTGGAGTTAGAGATCAGCGCCGGCTCATAATTAACATCTATGTTGTCATAGATACATGTGCTGCCATTGGCTCACGCACATTTATGCATTTAATTAGTTTCCAGAATTGCCGAACGAAGAGGCGGCGGCGGTGGCGGCGGCTTTGCCATATTTTCCGTTAATTATGGGGCTATAAAATACACATTTAAATTGCCATTTGACTACCACTCTATAATTCTTGTCTCTCTCACAACTTCAATGTCTCCCCTCTCCTACTCTCTCTCAGTCTCTCTCTTTCTCTCAGTCTCTCTTTCGCTCATTTAATTTATGCCTGTTAAACGGAGGCGTAGTTCAACGTTGAATTTCGATTATTGTAAATTGCAATGGTGGCCTAGTTTGGTCAATGGGTCAATCAGTGTACGTGTGTGTGTGTGTGTGTGTGTGCGTGTGTGTTTGTGTTAGCCAAATGGGATTGTTCTACGACTCTAAATACAATATTGAAGGTAAAAGGCACGCTGCAATACGGACAAGGCTTGGGCCTTGAATTCTGTTGACTTAAATAATAACAAATGGCAAACCAATCTGCAATATTTGCTTGTAAACACACACAGACTTTGATTAATCCGCAATCAAATAGTTTTGTTTCTCAATTTAGAAGATTCCAAATGATTGGCCAGTAAGTTGGCCAAAAGCAAATTAAGCTGTCAATTGGCCATTTCGTTGTTGTCCACTAAAGCTGTTGCCGTTGCTCCACATTTCTTTGACATTTGGCTTTTGCACTCGAAACACTTTCAATAAATCCGTCATAAAAACGTTTGACACAAACTTGACACAAACTAAAAAGGGGGCCTAAATCAATGCAAATAAACAATTGAACAGTTTCGGCAGTTGCAACAATAACAACAACAAGAACTAAATCGGTTATAAAACCCATAACAAAAATATAATCAGAAATAAACTCTACGAGCAATCGAAACAACATGTTTAAATATGTTTTACTTGTGTGTTGTTGTTGTTCTTGTTTTTGTTGCTGAGAGAAACTTTTGGCTTATGAAAATATCTATAAATTTCGATAGAGTTTACTGCAGCTCATATTGCAAACTTCTTTATAGAATTTCAATCCAATAATGTCCAATTGTTGACTGTTATTAGAGATTTTTGATGCTTCAAAATTGTTTTTCCTTGGGAAAATGAGGAGTATCCCTGCTCCTGGAACGGATTTGGGACAGGGTATCGGATGGGTGTTTGCATGACTGAGCTCTTGTATATATACTCGTAATTCAATTTTGATTTATATTTGTGAACAATGCATGGCATTTATTTTTGCATTTTTGTTGCTGTTTTTGTAATTGTTGTTGTGTTGTTATGCATACTTGAAATGCAGCAAAGTGAAAATATTTTGTGCAGCTTTAGATTTTACACAGGCATATTCTTATTTTTGGCTCTGCCAACAATTTGTCAACACTTCGAAACAATTTAAGTTGTGGTTTCTGTTTATGAAAGTTTTGAAATTCAATGCGACAAGCAGAGGACGTGTCCCGACTGTATATATGTATATATCCGAGATATATATGTACAAATGTATGTGCATGTGTATGTGTAGGTTGCAATTCACAAATAATAGGAAATTGTACTCACATACTTGCAACTAAAACAAGTAAGAAAACCTAAGTGGAGTCTACTCGACAAATAGATACTCCGGAAGCCTGCGCAGTGCTGATCTCATCTCTACATACTTATATACGAACTCCAGCATGCACACTCATGCCAAAATTGGTAACTCAGAGCAAAACTAAGAATATATACTTTCGAAAGGTTAGTCACACCGTCTGTGTGTCTGTGTGTTACATACATTGTCTTAAAAACATTATACCCTGCTTACCCATTTTCAAAGGGTATCAGTATTTATGTGTGGTTCGGCTTGCCTTTTATTTATTATTATTTCGAATGACTCTACAATTAATACTCTTTGGCCTTAAATTGTAATTGCTTAATAGAACAATTTGTAGTTCTGCTCAGTTAATGAGTAATTCCCGTAGGGAATACAAATATTTGCATTACGCAAGGCCAAGCGTACTTGCAGTTGCAATAATTAAAAACACAACAACAACAAATATTTAAGAATCATTTCAGGGCTGTAGCAGAATATAAGCATACATACATATACGTGAGTTATATATCTGTATATATGTATGTACATAATTAGGTAATTAGCAAGAAAAACAGTTCCAGCAATTTGTAAAATAATATTTAACGAAACAACGTCTAAAGGTGAAGTTGTTTTTGTTGCGGTTGGTCCTCTTGTGGCTGTTGCTGTTGCTGTTGTTGCTTTAAGCCAAATTCAACGGCACTGTAGACAAACAATGTGGCAGACATTTTGTTTATGCAGCTAACCCGACACGGCTGGCACTTAACTATCTTTTTGGGTAGAGGGGAGGGGAGCATGTGTAGGGGCTGGCTGGTGGATGTGCTACATGTGCTCTTCATAATTAATGTTTACAATTTTTAGTTGCAAAAGAACTGAAAACATTAGCGACTTACATAGCCTACTTTCGGGCCCGTATTCCAGTTGGGCTAGTTAAGGACTAAAGGCTGCGGGAGACGCAGGCAAATGGTAGTGCGGCTCAGCTCTTCGCCCAGTTTGTTGGCCTTCCCGCGCCTGCAACTGTTTCAACTGTAACCGACAAAACAAACAAACAAAAAGTTACGTGCCCCGACTAGCAGATACCCTGAGCATAAAAGCCGCTTACTTTTATCAGCCGCTGCACTTAAATAAATGTATTTTGGTATTACGGAATTGGAAATTCTCACCTCCTTAACTTTTATTTATAATTTGTATATCGCTGATCTATCTGTTCCGATCACCTCCTCTTTCAATATATTTTACAAGATTTTCTAGTAAAACATTATACCCCATTTACCCATTTTTAACACGTTTAGGGTATAAAACTAAACATATGCAGAACAGCAGCTGCCGCGCGACCTTTCAATGTCAACAGCATGCATTTAGGCGCACAGAAGTGACCGCCAGAGGTCGCTGTTGAAGCTTTATATTCTGAAAAATAATGGACTCAACCATATAACATATATAACCGCTTTAAGCAAATCATACTTTAAAAAATATTAATATATCTTGATTTATATCTTCAAAACTTAAAGCCTATCTTAACATATATGTATAATTGATATACTTTAACATATATTGTAACTAAAACTTGAGTAGAATAAAATATATAAAGTTATAGTATTTGGGGGTAACTCTACCTACTCTGTTACTTGGATATTTGCATATAAGTCTATGAACTTTGTTTCTTTTTGCGGTTTTAATAATATTAATACAAACCAAATATATTTCATTTGTAACATGCGGGCTGGGTTTAACTTATTTAAAGAAGTAATGCTTACTGAATCATAGTTCATCATATGCCTAATGTATAGCCTATATCTGGGTATATAAGTGGAGCTTTCTGAATCGTCAGGGAACAGTTATACTTGTGCAATATGAAGGCAACCATAATTATACTGGCGGTCCTTGGGGCAATGGGCGTTGCCCAGGGCATTACCTTAGCCGATGTGCAGGCGGCAGAGTGGGACTCCTTCAAACTGGAGTTCAACAAGAACTACGAGGACGAGACGCAGGATGCCCTTCGTAGGCAGGTGTTTGAAGACAACAAGCAGATTATTGAGGCGCACAACAAACGGTTTGCGGCAGGAGAGGAAACCTACGAGATGGGAGTGAATCACTTCACCGATTTGCTCGAAGATGAGTTTAATGAGCTGATTGGCGGAAATGACGGCAGTCTTGACGATGAGATGAGCGCCTCCTTCGATGCAGTCAGCTCTGAAATGGATGATACCGATCTCAGCTCTGAGACCTCTGAACATAACGTTGACTGGCGTTCATTGGGTGCCGTTACTCCTGTGCAGCAACAGGGACATTTCAATAATTCGTGGGCTTTTGCGGCCGCCGGTGTCGTTGAAAGCAGACAATTTGTGGCAAATGGAAAACTGGTGCCATTATCCAAGCAGAACCTCGTGGATTGCTGCCGCACCAAGCACCAGCAGACATTGAATGCACTGAAATGCATTAAGAAAATGCGTGGCATCGATACGGAGGCTTCCTATCCGTATCGTGGACCCGTGGGACGCTGTCATTTTAACAAGAAGCAGATCGGAGCAACTGTTGCCAAGTTGTTTAGGAGCACTACTGGCGATGAGAAGGCCCTGGCCATGAATGTCATAAAGGGTCCGGTTACCGCCGCGATATCCCGGGATGCGCTACGTTTCTATAAACGCGGTGTGTTCCATAACTCCAAATGCGGAAAAAGTCCCGACTATGCGGTTCTCATCGTGGGATACGGACATTGCGATAATTGCGGGGATTATTGGATAATCAAAACCTCTCTGGGCACTTCCTGGGGAGAGAAGGGATACCTACGACTGGGCCGCAATCAGAATAACCTCTGCGGCATTGCAAGCAGGGCCTACTTCCCCACTGTTCGAAAATAAATGGGAAATATTAATAATAAAAATAAAAATAATAATTAAAATCCAAATTATTGGTACCTCAGATTCTAGCTTTGAAATATTGTAAATTACTCAAATGTGAAGAAAATAAAAGAATCATTACGAATAAACTAACAATTGAGCATATAAATTGTTAAATGGGGAAACAATGGGAAGACAAATGACAATTTCGCTGACAGGTGTTTCCGACTGAGAGATACCCTAGATTCCATTTCGTTATTTTGTTTCAAATATTGTCGGTTACATTACTAACCAAGGCTTTACGGTTATGTTCACGTCACTTACACAAAGCCTGACACATATACACATACACATGTACACGTCGTGCGTTTTCTACTTGCATTATGGTTAGTGAATAAGCTCAACAAAGTCAATAATCAATAAGCTCAATTAATTGAATTTATGTATTTGATGAGGGAATTTTGTACTTAAATAAAGAGAAACCATATTACACATCTTCAAGACCGAAAGTAGGGATCTATTGCAATGACGTTTTCATAGAAGAAGCGGAATAACATTGATTATGCTTAATAAATAATAGGAAAAAAAAATTAAAATGATAGAACAATTGCTTAGTCCAAGTGATTAATTTAGTTTTATAATTAAAACAAGTACAAAAACTGGGAATATCCTTAACCTCGTGGGCTGCTGAACCTTTTATATTTGCAGACCGACTAGACTATTTCTTCTCGACCGTTGATGCTTATCAAGAATATATATAATACAGACGTGGCTTTCTTTTAGAGTATAAAAATGAAAATATTAATAATTACAAAATCTTTAGCCACAGCCCGCATAAGGTTGTGTATGTGGGTTGAATAATTGCTTCTTTTTGCTCATGCACGATGATTGGGTCAATGTGAATCATGAGGTCTGTTGCTAGTATAAAAAGGGATGCACTACGCTTTGCAGTGGTAGTCGGTCTTGGGAGCTCTATTTCACTAAACAGACGAAAATGAAATTTACACTTGTGATTCTATCCCTGCTAGGGATCGCCGCCTCCGTCATGTGCAGGACAACCTACGATCAGCTGCAGACGGATTGGGACTCCTATAAGTTCGACTTTGACAAGATCTATGTGGACGAGGCGGAGGACTTCCTTCGCAAGATGATATTTCAGGAAAACATGAAAATCATTAACGAGCATAACGAACGTTTTGCCGCTGGAAAGGAGAGCTACGAGATGGGTGTGAACCAGTTCACCGATATGACTTCAGATGAAGTCAGCATGTCTATTGGAAATGATAATTTCGAAGGCTCTGAGGAAATCGATATGGAGGCCTATGAGAACGCAAACGATGATATTTACATGGATCTTCAACTGCCCGCTAAGGTTAACTGGACTCAATTGAATGCCGTGACTCCTGTAATGGATCAGGGGCATTTCAACACTTCCTGGGCCTTCGCTGCAGCTGGAGTCACCGAGAGTCGTCAGTTTATAAAGACTGGAAAGTTGCCTGTGCTTTCGAAGCAAAATCTGATTGACTGTTGCCGGACGAAGGATGATCTCAAAGCGGGAGGTCTGATGTGCATTAAAAACAAAGGAGGAATAGACTCTGAAGCATCCTATCCGTACCGCGGATTGACAGGAAAATGTCAGTTCAAGAAGAAGTTTGTTGCAGCAAAAGTCAAGAAGATTTTCCAAGTGAAGCCCCGAAATGAAAATGGATTGGCCTTTAACGTAGCAAAGGGTCCAGTTGCCGCTGTAATTTCAAGTCGGGGTCTCCTTAGCTACAAGGGCGGCATTTTCAACAATCGCCGCTGTGGTCAGAATCCCGACATTGGAGTCCTCATCGTGGGCTATGGCACTTGCAAGACTCATGGCGATTATTGGTTAATCAAGACCTCCTTGAGTACCCGTTGGGGAGAGAAGGGTTACTTGAAACTGGCTCGAAACAAGAATAATCTTTGCGGCATTACCAACAGGGCTTACTTCCCTGAGATTCAATAAGAAAAACTTCGCTTCACTTAAAAAATATATAATTTTTGTATTTACTATTATAACTTTGTTTTAAAAATTACCCTACTTGATTAACTCAATTTTGAAATTAACTGATAAAAACTAAAATATTTTCCGCAATAAATAATCAAATTCAATTCTTATTATTTCCAATTCAATTAATTTTAAATTTATCCTTAATCAGCAAACAAACAGATTGGGAGTCGCGGCGGTTTTATTTACTACTGATACTATTTTTTTTATGATCCTACTTCTATTCATTAATCTCAAATGTAATTTCTGATTCTTGACCTTTACCCCGTATTAGTAATTGAACATATTTGGCATGCATAATCGCATTTTGTATATGTGCGAAGATTAAACCATTTATATAATGCTGTCAGTTCTGATTTGGAATAACCCGATTTGGAGAATTAATTACTATTGACCTACTCTACAGAATCGTAGTAAAAAATGTATACTGTTGGCCGAACGAGTTGGGAGTAAATAGATCCTATTTCTTTTCTATTATTTTTGAAGTTAATGAGTCGATATTTGAAAAAGAAGAAGGTATATTAGGGCACATATATTTTGACAGCTTAGAGCTTTTTGAAATCCCAACTGAATTGAAATTTTCACTATTTGTAGTAACTTAGTAAAATAAATTTATTTCCACAGTTATGATAAGCGCGTAAAAGTTTTAATAAACTACTGTAAAGAATCATCGATTGGTTTATTTATGTGGGTTGAATTTAAGAAGTGTGGGTCAATTCTGGGGTATAAATAGGCTGCATCATGGTAGTCAGAAGTCAGTAATAGTTTTACTTTAAAGACGAAATGAAATTTACACTTGTGATTCTATCCCTGCTAGGGGTCGCCGCCTCCGTCATGTGCAGGACAACCTATGATCAGCTGCAGACGGATTGGGACTCCTATAAGTTTGACTTTGACAAGATCTATGTGGACGAGGCGGAGGACTTCCTTCGCAAGATGATCTTTCAGGAAAACATGAAAATCATTAACGAGCATAACGAACGTTTTGCCGCTGGAAAGGAGAGCTACGAGATGGGTGTGAACCAGTTCACCGATATGACTTCAGATGAAGTCAGCATGTCTATTGGAAATGATAATTTCGAAGGCTCTGAGGAAATCGATATGGAGGCCTATGAGAACGCAAACGATGATATTTACATGGATCTTCAACTGCCCGCTAAGGTTAACTGGACTCAATTGAATGCCGTGACTCCTGTAATGGATCAGGGGCATTTCAACACTTCCTGGGCCTTCGCTGCAGCTGGAGTCACCGAGAGTCGTCAGTTTATAAAGACTGGAAAGTTGCCTGTGCTTTCGAAGCAAAATCTGATTGACTGTTGCCGGTCAAAGATCGATCCCACAGCGGGAGGTTTGCAGTGCATTATAAATAAAAAAGGTATAGACACTGAGGCATTCTATCCTTACCGCGGATTGGCAGGAGAATGTCAGTACAAGAGGAAGTTTTCTGCAGCAAAAATCAAGAAGGTTATCCAAATAATCCAAGGAAATGAAAAGCGATTGGCCTCACACGTAGTAATGGGTCCTGTCGCCGCTGTGATCTCGAGTAGGGGTCTCCTTCGCTATAAGGGCGGCATTTTCAACAATCGCCGCTGTGGACAGAATCCGGATATTGCAGTCCTTATTGTGGGCTATGGAACAAGCAAGACTCATGGCGCCTATTGGTTAATCAAGACCTCCTTGAGCACCCGTTGGGGAGAGAAGGGTTACTTGAAACTGGCTCGAAACAAGAAGAATCTTTGCGGCATTACCAACAGGGCTTACTTCCCTGAGATTTATTAAAATATCAACAAGAACTTTAAACTTCAATTTAAACACATAGGATTCTTCTTTTTACTATAATTAACTATTGTTAACTCAGATATCATAAATAAATAATGAAAACTAGTTGGTCGACTAGAAGATACCTTGCACCCCGGAAGTGATGCTGTTTAAATGTTTTGCTTTCATCTTCATGCTTATCCAAGAATTACTCAAAATTGATGAATCAACCTTACGAACTCATTTTCCCACTATCAACGAAATTAACGATGTAGAAAATATGCTTGAAAAATTGAAAATTATAAGCGATAACAAGCAAATGACAAGAGTTATCGATTTTTCAAAACAAAATTGATTTGTGCAGATTCACCTATAGCACAATCTGCATCTAAAATTTAATGTCTCTAGCTTTGATATAAGCTGGGATCGACGCAATCATACATATGAACAGACGGACTGGACTAAATCCTGACCTCAAAACATTCATAAATAGTGTGCCAAGATCGCAACTAAATAAGCAGTATCTGAATTTATAATCGAAATTACGGTACTCAATTAAAAAAAAAAATCTAACAGATTGTATGATATATGAATGTGATATATGAAGTGGGTACAAATTTGGTTTTGCTTGACGCTAATACCCGCGTATATTTGTAAATATTTATGCCAGACGTTTTCGTTGAAAACAAAAGTTTTTGTTTAGAGATTTCTATTAAATTTAAAAGAACTAAATCTTTTAAAGACTATAATTTAAAAAATATTAAAGAATCAACGTCCAGAATCCAGATTATATACAAAATAATATATTCAAGGAAATGATAAATATATATAATCAAAGCGGAAGAATCAGCGTCCATCATTAAAAACAAAATATATATATATATATTCAAGGAATGGATCGAACTAGAAATGAATATATTTATATTAAACTGATAAATATATTTTTGATTTAATTTATTTTTTTGATTTAAATTGATATGATATGTATGATATCACTACAAATAGCAAGGATTATTTTTTACAGATGAAAAGTTCAAATTTTTAATGAATTAAAATTTGATAACTAACTTGAATTTGGAATACATGCCTTATATGCAGACGACAGTAAAAGAAAAGTATTTGCTGTGATAAGCGGGTAAAAATTTAAATAAGCTACAGCAAAGAATAATCGAGTTTACAATCTATTGTGCCAAAACCCGCATTCGGATATTTATGTGGGTTAAAATCTGAGTCAATTCCAACTACTCGTATGTGGTCAGTTTTGGGGTATAAAAGAGGCTGAGTTACGGTAGTCGGACATTAGTCGTAATTTCACTTTTAAGACGAAAATGAAAGCTACACTTGTGATTCTATTCCTAGTGGGGATCGCCGCCGTCGTCCTGGGCAGAACAACTTACGATCAGATCCAGTCGGATTGGGATACCTATAAGAATGACTTTGGCAAGATATATGATGACGATTGGGAGGACTTCCAGCGCGAGATGATCTTTCAAGAAAATAAGCAAGCTATTAACGAGCACAACGAACGCTTTGACGCTGGAAAGGAGACCTACGAGATGGGTTTGAACCAGTTCACCGATATGACTTCAGAGGAGATCAGCAAGAGCTTTGGAAGTGAAGGTTCTGATGAAGCGGAAGAATTCGAAGTGGAGTCCTTTGACAACTCAAACGATGATATATACATGGGTCTCCAACTGCCAGCTAGTGTTAACTGGACTGAGAAGCATGCTGTTACTCCTGTAATGGATCAGGGACATTTCAACACTTCCTGGGCCTTCGCTGCAGCTGGAGTCATCGAGAGTCATCAGTTTATTAAGTCTGGAAAGTTGCCTTTGCTTTCGAAGCAAAATCTGATTGACTGTTGCAATAACAAAGACAACAAGCCGTCGTCAGCTCTAGTATGCATTAAGTTGATAGGAGGCATTGATTATGAGGCATCATATCCTTACAAGGGATTGGCAGGAAAGTGCCAGTTCAAGAAAAGCAGTGTGGGAGCCAAAATCAAGATGATTTACAAAGTGCAGTCTGGAAACGAATATGGATTGGCCTTTACCGTATTAAACGGTCCGGTTGCCGCTCGTATTTCGGGGAAGGCTGTCGCTAGCTATAAGCGTGGCGTATTCAACGATGTTCACTGTGGACAGAAATCAGATATTTCAGTCCTAATTGTTGGCTATGGCACAAGCAAGACTCACGGCGACTATTGGATAATCAAGACTTCTCTGGGTCCTCATTGGGGCGAGAACGGGTACTTGAGGCTGGCGCGCAACAAGAAAAACCTTTGCGGCGTTGCCAACAACGTTTACTATCCAGTGGTTGAATAGAAATTCAAAATCGAGTATTTCTTAGATTTTCCAATCGTTCGATACTATAAATTTGTCTTCATTTAACGTGCAAAAAATATAAATAATTGAAAACATGAATGAAATTTTTTGGGGGTCCTTAAAATAAGTATGAATTTAATAAAGCTCGCTAAAATCATCTATATTATCATCGCTAGATGCGCAGACTCCCTGATAAACCGGCTGCAGACGTATTAAAGGAAATATTCCCAAATATATGCTTAAGGCTGGAATTAGATTCGAATCATGACCTACCCCAAAAGTGATTTGAATATTTTTATTTACTTAGTAAAATATAACGAAAATGTGAGTAAAGGCAAGACACAGGTATCGGATACAAAAAACACTTATGCATTTCCTATAAATGTTTTTTCGTATCCGATGTGTACGTGTTCAAATTGACATGCTTCTTACGAAACCGGGCTCAGTGGAAGCAGAATATACCGCTATTAATGAAGTGCATATACCATGATGCCTCCGCGTTGCCTGCTGAAGGAGAAAAGTGGGCAGAAGCCGCGTAATTTTATTGCATGCTTTTAGGCGCCGCCATTTGCAGAGCATCGCAGCCGCGGAATGGAATTTATTAATTTGCAGCTGCAGAAATTGCACTGTAAAAGTTTCAGATGTTTATTAATTTATATGCACATGTGCGTGTGTATGAGTGGTCGCGTTTGTGTGTTGCACACGTGTACTTACAAAGGAATGTCTGCGAACTGCTTGAAAAACTATTTTTGGAAGAGGGCAGCGACTTCTTCCATGCCAAAAACTTTACTAATTCGTTTTGTAAACTTTTTGTTAGGTGTTGAGTGAGTCGGCGAATTGTTGTTTTTAGTTGTTTCTGCCTTGTTAATAGAAACTACATTAGCCGTATAACGGATGGGTAAGTTGCAGTGTGAATAAAATACATTGTGAGTCTCATTTGATTTAATTTTTATTCAAAAATCACATTTTGTTTATTTATATTTTCTTTTGTTTCGGTTTTTTTTCGTTTGCTGTTTCTGCGCGAGCTGCTGTTTAATAATATAATAATTATTATTTTTAATTTATATCATATGCTTACTAGATTGTTGATTTATTTATGTAATTTACATTTTGTTTATGTTTCTCTCTCTCTCTCTCGTAACTCTTTGCCTTGCCTTAAGCCTTAACAACTTTTACTATGCAATAAGCACATTCCCTTTAAATATACTTTACTAGCAGCCGAACATATTACAAGTATTTCAAGTGTGTATATGTATGTACAAAAGTTCCGTTGACCGCATATTCAGTGGCGCTTTTTTCAATTTGGATTCGACACCTCAAATTGCAGACGCGTTAATGTCAATATAAAATTACAAAAAATTAATTAAATCAATTTTTCCAAGTGACACAAACATGTTGTGTGCGCAAAACCTAATTGGAAGTACACTAAATGGCCAACTGAATAGGTTCACCTGTTGCCAAAGTTAACCTGATATTAAAAAAAAAAAAAACAAGATGTAATTTGTAGAGATTTATATATTGCATTAGATCGAAAATGTGAATTTTATCTTTCTATATAAGATGATAATTTTATTCGGTATATAATTATTTTTATAGCTAGAAATACTTAAGCATTTTTTCTGCTTTAAATAAAATAAGATTCCAAATTAAGATTATTAAAATATCATTTAATAAGTACTTCGTTAACTTCAAGCATTCGGATTAAAAAGTGAACCTATGCAGATGTTCGTTAATGTACAAATATTTATATTCAAAATGGTTTTTTATATTCTTAAAACGCCGGCGCTGATTCAATTTAAATCCGCATGTGCAGAACGCAAAGGAGCGATAAAAAAAAAAAAAAGAAAAAGGAAAGTAATAAAAATTGAAATGCTTTTTGCAGTCGCGCGGCCTTCATCTGTTAAATGTGGCAAAATAATTGATTATGCTCAATTATCTTTAAAATGCAAATGCAATAAATTGAAAAACTTATACGACACAAAAACTGAATATATGTACACCCTACCAATATTTACGACGGGTATGCTATATACTATTCTATGTTGTTGTTGCTGCTGTTGTACATTTTTATTATGTCAATCGTATCACAACATTTAAATTTCGCATTTAATTTAGTTTTTACTTTATGTTTTTGTTTTTTCTTTGGTAATGGTATGCAATATTGTTGATTAACATTTTTAGCTGCGTATGTAATAATATTTTATTATTATTATTATTATTATTTGTTGAGGGACAAATGTGTTTCATAGATTATGTTCAGTTTTTGGCTTTTCAATAATTTTGTGTGTATTGTTTGTTCCATGTTGTGTACATGTTGGATTGTAGAATTAGTTTTTGTTGGTCAATTGTTTGTCTTTCAATTTTTAATTTTCTTATTTTTTTTTGTTTTTGTTTTTGTTTTTGTTTTTTACCATTATTTTTTGTCAGTTAAATATATATAAAAAGTGACATAGTCTGTTGTTTGTTTGTGTCAAATACAAATGCACAAAATACGAGTATAATACAAATAGTTTACACACAGATAAAAAAAGTAAACGCTCTGTACAAAAGTGTTCTTGATTTATTTCTGAATAGAAATTTACGTTAGTTGCTATGTATGCTTGTTCCAGTTATTTTCCAGTATTCCTGTGTGTGTGTGTGTGTGTGTGTGTGTGTCTATGCATGTCCTCAGCCTGGAATTTTTGATTATTATTTAGTCGTAAACGCAGAAAATATTTGAAATATTTGATTTATGTTGATGCTGATGCCTGATAGGAAGCATTCATTGCATTCGGCTTTGGCCCCGTCAGGCATTTGCAATTTACATACAATTTTGCATATTGCATTCGTTTTTATATAGATATATGTGTTAGTATATATGTTTTGCAGATAAGCATATCCAATGATAAATGCTAAACAATTGGCATGGCAGTCCAGAGTTGAGGCAACGTTCCATCCGGCTCCACAGATCGAAAATGTTATCCTTATTTTCAGTTTAATTTCAACTTCTTTTTTTTTTTTTGGATTTCATCAGCTACGTTGCCATTTGATATGTTCAGGCTAAACATAATTGCATCTACCTACATTTTACGTATGTAGTTCCGTGTTTTCTACTCTTATTGCCCTATGCACTGGTAAGTAACTAAATTAATGAAATAATGGATTAAACACAATCAAAAGTAATGCAAATAAAAAACATAATTACTTGTAATTATTTCATTTTTTTTTCGTGTATATTTTTGTAAAAATATGTATAACTATGTATGTAGTACAATTGGTTTTTTTTTTCTATCGTTTTGTTTTTGAACACATCTATTGTGAATTAAAATTAAATGTAAAAAAGTATGAAAACTGTCATATGTATGCATTTGATATGCGAGCGTATAGCTTATAGAATTGCATATTCAAACTATATATATATATATGTATATATATAGGTATATAATTGATAATCGATTGCTACACTATACATTCATATGTGCATTAAATGGCCGCATTAAAAGCTAAAGCTAAAGCCGAATTACACCTTTTGTAAAAACACATTCTTCAACTGTAAAATGGAAATTGCACATTTAATATAATAGTCTAGAAGTAGTTGTTAAGAAATAATTAGGAATACACAAATACGAATGAAATGAAGACTCTTACAATAGACTTAATTCGAAATCCTTGCTGTTACAGTTTCTAGATCAAAGGTGAAGCTGAGGCAATTGGTTTTGAACGAGATGGATTGACAGACGCACAGAATGTTATATTAATCGATTTAACTGCAAGGGTATCAAATATTCGGTACACCGAAGAACAATTCTCTATCTCTGACTTGTTTGTGCACATTGTACGATGGCTATTGAGTTCGTTCACTTTTAGCTGTAGATGTTTAATATTTGTTTTTATTTTTACTGTTATTGCAAAATAATGGCCACAGTTTTCATTTGAATTATTATAGATAAGGAATATCTTTGCAAGCTTAAGCCTAATTAGCCGCCATTAATAGTTGAACATAAGAATGGCTACAGACACACATCAATAATAATAATAATAATAGTAATAGTAATAATAACACTAACTAACTATACAAATACATATACATTCAATATATACTTACATAGATACATCGATTCAATACTATATCGTATATTGAGTTACAACAATTACAGTTACAATACGCAGACATACATACAGATGCATATAAAACATTTACACATACAAAACTCAAACGCGTCGCTTTTAAACAGTACAAAATCGGCTACTTATGCACACATATATGTATATACAAATATACACATATATATATATTTATATATATATAAATATATATCGTATATATCGTTTATTGCAGCGCTAATTTGAAATTAGTGGAAATCCGCTCACTGACTGCTCCCTGGGAGGGAGGATAACTAAACTAGGCCTAATCAGAGTTCTTTTATATACATATACAAATCTGCAGTGTGTGTGTGTGTGAGTGAGTGTGTGTACAGTATGCTTTGTAAATATATAATTGCAATGTTGAATGCTATTTAGTTACATACACATATATTTATATATATATAGATATATTGATATACATATATATATAAATACGCTTCATAAATCCTAACTAATTTTTGCTACTAATAATAATTAACATAGTTTGCGGCGCTTCGCAGCGTCAATAAACAGCAGTTTATGAACTCTGTGTGTGTGTGTATATGGACTGTTGGTAGATGTACGTGTGTATGTGTGTGTGTGTGCGGGTAGGGAATCTCAGTACTCTTAACGCTTGTAGCTATTGCCAATCTGCATATATCGCTAGCTGCCAACCAACTCGATCTGGCGATACTTTTTCCTCAAATTGGAGACTGGATCACGATACAACATGGGATCCATGCGCAAGTTGGAACGTATTAGCGGCATGTAACTGTGAATAGAAGTAGAAAAAATGACCTTTTAATCAACTAGTATATATATAATAATATGTTAATAAGTATCTCACTACTTAATCTCTTTGCATATTCCATTTTAGATGATCTACAAGGGTTTCTTTATTGGAATATTGGAATATTTATATAGTTTGCGATGGGTTTCTAGAATTTTATTTAGTTTGACATATGTCAATCATTTTAATGATACGTATATCGAATTCGAATTGATTTTGTGTAACCTTTCAGAATATATACTTATATGCCATAAATAAAAAACCCTTTATAAAGTCCTAGTCATAATTGATTTCCAGGAAATATTATAGCGTATTCCCGCATAAAAGTTAGTAATGAATAACCAAGTCTCTAAATCTGGCAATCAATAGCCTGAAATTGGAAATACTTTATTCGTGAGTATTACCCAGTGCTATAATCAGCAATCGTATACATTAATAACAATAAGGGTAATGGGTATTACGGGTCTAATCGCCGGATGGGGTTCTCGAGTACCGTTTTGAATTTTGATTCAGTTGTTGTACCTACCCAAAAACCGCTGCGAATGTGTTGAGGCAGCTCTGTCGCTGGATGAAATGATCTGGATCGTTCCATGGCGAGCGAGCCGTCTCGTGATCCTTGTAACCCTTGCGCTGCGTCACTTTGATCGGCGGTTTCCTGGTCACGTGCGAGACCAGCAGGTTCATTAGGATATCCTCGCAGTTGGAGGACTGCTGTACAGTCTTTAATAACAGCAACGACAGCCAATTGGTGTACAAGTAGTTGTAGTAGCGGTGATAAAACGCCGCACCCGTCAGTACAATCGAATAGTAGTTCGTCCACTTGGACGTATAGCCCCAGGCATTCTGCAATTAAGGACAATCGGGATCAGTCGCAGTGCAAATGCAGTTACTTCTCTAGTGCCTACCTTGGAGTCATCCCAGAAATGCGCCCGAGCCGGATAGCCTACAATGCGCTCCGGAAAGTCACGCCAGACCGTGTAGGCAAAGTCCAGTTCATCCGTATTGAGTATTGCATCCTCATCGAGCGAGAGCACAGCATCAGTCTGTATCTCCTCGTAGGGCAGGAATCGCTGCGATATGCTCGGCCGCGCCTCCGGCCCCGTTTGTCCCGTTGGCGACGCTGCTGCCCCACGACTGCTGCCGCCGAGCGCAACGACATGCAGAGGTATGTGGTAGGTGGGTGGCCACCGCTTTTTAAGTGGGAGGGGTCGATCGGCGGCCCATAGCACGAGTATCTGCATGAGACAAGGCAAGCGTAGATAGATTAATGTGATAATTCGTAGATTTCTGTGACTTCTATATATGTATAATACTATCAGTTGTAAACTATGAATTATAATTGGATTGTTTAAGAGCAAAAAAATTGAGAATGTATTGAATCCATTTTAGAAAAATTATAAATGGAATTATATATATTTTTTTTATAACATCTACTTAAGCTCTTTAATTAAAATATTATATCATTCATTGAATGGAACATTTAAAAACTAATAATTGTAATTTATTTCCATTAAAATTGTTTGAATTAATATTTCAAAATGAAATGAATATAAATTGCATTATTGAATATCTATTGAGTATCAAACATCGATTGCAAGATTTAAGAGTTTTTCCCACTCAATTAGTTTCAATGGAGTCTGCCGTTATGTTGCGTGTTAGAAGTAAATGCTTACCCTATCCACAAATTGGCTCTTCGTGATGGTCCTGACTAGTTTGTAGAGCGCCGCATTGGGGCCGAGGGCGGCGCCAATTTGCACATAGATAACGGCCGTGTAGTTGTGACGAGGCTCCACGCCCATCGCATTCAGCAGGAAGGGCATAAATCTGAAACGGGAAAGGCAATTAGGTTAATGGCAAAACACTTCAATGCGACCCAAAATGGCTGGGGAATGTAAATTTAATTAGGCCCACTTGCCGGCCCCTCAAAATGGACACCTCGAAGCTGGTGGCTGATGGCTGGAAGTTGGGAGTCTTACCTAGAACTATCGGCAAACGTGGGCAGTGTGAGAAGGGCGCCGGGCGCTGAGTTCCAGACGAGGCTGCTTCGCACCGGGTAATCGGGAAGTCGTTCGCGAATGATCTGCAAAGAGAGCAGAAAACAAAATGGTGAATTCAAACGGTTATTTAATGGGCAAAAAGAACTCAAGCGGCAACACGATTGCCAATTGATTGCTTAATGAACGGTTCTGCACATCAATTGGCTTCCAAATTGCGTTTTCAATGGCACTCGACGCCAGCCGCTCAAACTGTCAGTCAGTCCGTCAGTCAGTCCGTCAGTCAGTTAGTCAGTTAGTCAGTGAGACTGGCTGTCTGGCTGTCTGGCAATACGTTTGTCAGTGCTACTGTGGGATTTGTGTGCATTAATTCAAAGGCCGCCAAGCTGTTGCCTAATTTTCCGCTCGACGCAGCTGGCAGGCAGCCTCCCGGAGGAACCGCTGGCCGCAACATCCGCTGCGCAGGGCCGACAGCAGAGGAAGTTTAAGCCTCATCCTTAAGCCCCTCACTCCGCCACACAAGTGACAGACAAAGCAGCTGGCTATTGGACGTGTGTAGGTGTAGGTGTGTGTGTACGTGTGCTTGTGTGTGGGTGTGTGCGGCTGGCAGCATTAACGCCCATTAATGTGTCGCTCAAAGTGAAAATTATGTATATTACGCCTAAAAGTATGCCATGCAATACTAGGCCCACACTTCCAAACAACGAGAGTGAGAGAGAGAGAGAAAGAGAGAGAGAGTGGGAGAAGGAAAGTTGCGAAATGTTGCCCCAACTGAATGTTTTGTCAGGTATTCCACGTGCCATTATAATTGCTCTCTCCCAACGTGGACCAGCAGCGAGTCACGAGTGCGACGTGCTGCTCCATGACGAGAACGCTCCAAAAGCAGCCGGAAATGCAGCTATGGAAAATCGCGTTAGTCAGGCACGGGTTTTGTCTTTGTGTGCGGCGGGAAATGCGCAGAACACAGTTCAAAGGAAGAAAAGGTGCACTTTAATCTAAAGGATTTGCAACGCAATCTAAATAACACCTGCGGCATTTTATATTTTATAGTTTTTATACTATTTATAGAAGGCAATACAAATGTTTCCATCAATTGGTTTATGTTTTAAATTATTTCATTTAATTGGCAAACTTTGATATGCTTTCCAGACAAAGATATAAATACAGGTATTCTGATTGAAATATATTTTTATATTCGATTAGCAAAAAATATAATGCTAAATATTTCGTTATATTTCATATTTGATAACTAATATAAAGTAGAAATTAGTTGAATTCTAAATCTTGCAATAATCAAAGCATACTTGGCTTAAATTTAAGTTTAAGGTACAAGGAAAATCAGGTGTACGAACTTCATTTTAAAAGAATTACTTGCTTCGAATTCTAAGCCAAACTATCAATAATTATTTTACTAAGCTCTTTGTTCAGTTGTCATATTTTCATAGAATACTCCACAGATTTAGTAAAAAAAATTAAAATTAATTAATTCTGATTTTTTTTTTTACAAACCAAACAGAAGCAGGTGTTAACTATAACTTATAAAACTAAACTCTTAGCTGAACTTTTTTTAACAAAAAAAGTTGAGGAAGAAATTGCTTGCTGTAGTTGATGAAAATTGTTGAACTGCTTAATGGAAAATTTATTATAATTAGATTTTTCCTCCACGCGTTTAGTTTCGTGCCAGCCAGGACAAGCGTGTGTCCTCGCCAGATATTCAACTGGAGACGGAGTTGGCGTGCTCATTAAGCCATGTTTCCAGCTGACTTCTCTCATGTGCCAACTGGGCCTATTGAAGTTGTTTACAAGCGACTGCAGTTGAGGCCTGCAGCGTGCAGCCCCCTCTGCAGGCGTCTCAAGTGTCTGTTTTATTTAGTAATTATAATTTCTGTACTATTCTACTTCTTTTCTTCTTTCATATTTCACATTTAACATTTCGCTCCTTATTTTGTTTAAGTTCTATCTCGTTGCTTGGCATAATCAACGCAGAGCTTGAGTTGCTCGCCTAAAAGTATGCAATGCGCGATTGTTTACTTTAGTCGAGAGTGTGTGAGTGAGGATGTGCGTGTGTGCAAGTGTCTGTATGTGTGTGTGTGTGTGGGTGTGTGTGTGGGTGTGGGTGTGGGTGTGTGTGGGTATGTT
Source organism: Drosophila pseudotalamancana (assembly GCA_037075185.1). Classification (NCBI taxonomy): domain Eukaryota; kingdom Metazoa; phylum Arthropoda; class Insecta; order Diptera; family Drosophilidae; genus Drosophila; species Drosophila pseudotalamancana. Next base: position 36,959 of record JBAMCK010000563.1, on the reverse strand, counting down.
TTGGCTGACATAATTAAGTCAATCTGGCCGTTGTTGACGTTGCAGCATAATTGAGAGCGACTGAGAGCAAGCAAACAGGTAACAAAGAGCAAGCGAGCCAGCAGACGCACAACTCGACTCAACTCAACTCGACTCGACTCCTTTTGTCTATAATTCAATTATGCAACTCGCATATATGCGCAGGTTTAGGCCCCTCTTCGGGTCGGGTCGGGTCAGAGAGCTTAGCAAATGTTGGCGTGCCATTTTAATTGGCTAACAAAGTGCTTTAATTGGCTTTAAGTTCGCCAAGTTTTCGGTGGGAGGGCCCAACAAATTTTCCCATTAATGCAAATAGAAATGCAGTCGCCAAGCATTTCCTTACACATGTCCTGCGACCAGGCAGCAGCCTCGCAGCCTCGCAGCCCTGCAGCCTTGCAGCTTGGCAACGTTTGCTCAAGTGGCAGCGATTCGAACTCAATTTTTGCACAACTTTTTTTTTCTTCTTTTTTTTTTTTTTTTGCTGCAACTACTTAAGCAACTGAGCGACATTTTGGCCAACAGGCAGTACCTTTCACCCCCGCCGGCTGAGCGACTGACTGATTAAGCCCGTGCAGCTGGGATGTGGAACACGGGGCTTGTGCTTGGGGGGGAATTCAGCAGGTGGAGCAGGTGGAGCAGCTGCAGCCCGGGCGCAAAAACTCAATAGAGCGCATGATGTGTGCAAATAAAACAGGTGAGTGCATTTTTGGCAGCGGCGTGGGCGTGGGCGTGGGCTGGGGCGTGGCAGCTGCTTATGTAAATGCACTCTACTATAAAGATACGCACGCTCATACACACATGCACACATAGACACATGTATGTGTACGCCTTAAAGTAGTTGTTGCCACAGTAGACGCTCATCCTTTTAGTCTGGTGAAATTCATTTGGACCAGCCTAAAAGCAGGCTATAGAAATTACATTGCCTGCACGCAGAACTAAAAGGAAATTTACTCAAATTAATTGCACACATAGTTTGTAGCTCTTTGGCTTAAAAGTTCTTTCCAATTTAACAATTTTTCTGTACTGCAACTTCTTCTGATTAAAATGTAGTAAATTAAATTTGTATTACAAGTTTTTTTGTAAAATGGCTAAAAAAAAGCAAATTATATATAAAGTGGTGCTTAAATATTAAGAAGCCAGAAAGAAGCAGCGCAGTGGTCTTTAACTATTTGCACATATATATATATATATACTTAAGTAGATATGAAAGTATTTTCTATATTCCTTCTGATTAGATAAGTAACTTTTTGTACTATCTTATAATTATTATTTTCTATATTTCGATTCAAGTAATAAAAATAGATATAAATTGTTTGTTTTCTTTTTATTTAAATTTTAATTTTTAATCTGACTAGCATTCAAATCTGAACGCAGAGCTGTGGAAAATAAGGTTACTAAACCTGTGAATCGAACCGTGAAATAGTTTGGTTATTCGTTTTAGCCTCGTTTCTAATTACAAATGTGATTCTGTATATCAAAGCAGAGTCTAAGCGATAAGAGCTTTAAAGATACAAATTTCAGATTCAACTTGAAGAAATGAAGGTCAAAGCTGGAATAAAATTAATTTAAATAAAATGCCCTTGAAAAGGCCAAAAAAGCAAACTAAATTGCAACAGTAGGGGAAAGGTATAAAAAGGCATGAAAAAGGTTCCTTTATATATGCATGTTAATTATATCATATGAACTTTGAAAAATAAACTTTAAGTGAATGTGAATTATAGTAATTAAGTGAAAACTATTTGTAGAATGTGAATTATAGTAATTAAGTGAATGCTATTTGTAGACAAATTTTGATAAGCCGCTCAGCTTAACCCTTGGCCACCCGTTATATCTTTAATATTGTGTGAGGTTCAGACTTCTTTTTTGCAGTCTTCTTTTTTGGCTCCCTCCCTAACGTAGAGCTCTTCCTCATAGAAAAGCATTTCGGGCTGCGCTGTTATCGCGCTTTAAGTGGCACGCATAAACGCAAATCGCATTCACGTTCGCACTTGGGTTCGCATTTGAATTCGCATAAACAAGCACAAAAAGCGTATTTACTGATGTTTTGCAGCACAGTTTTTGGGGCGCAAAGTTCAAAGCGTCGACAGCTGCATACATAAAATGTACAATAAAATGTGGATGCAGCACACATAAAATTTGCAGTTGCAGTTTTCAGTTTGCAGTTTGCAGTTAGCAGTTCGCAAAACTTGCAGTCAACGACACCAAACAGCTGAAGTTGCACAACTTGCTGTTGTCTGTCTTTTCAGATGCCTCACATACATTCACACACACACACACACACACACACACATACACACACACACATACACACGCACGCATAAACATAAGCAGCAACAACAAGATCTCAGCAGAAGACAAACACTAAATTAACTTATGCTGAGTAGCTTCAAGGAGAGCACAAAAAAAATGTAAATTCTCTCAAGTTTTGCAAGCTGCCGTTGCAGTTGCGGACTCTGCTGCATAAGTTGCAGCTGCTTTTCCTCAAAATTAACAAAATCCGTAGTCGCAGCAGAAAGCAGAAAGTTAATGTCGACAACATGGCGTATGCGTAATAAGCTGCCCTTTGGCCAATTTGCATACAGAAGCCAAACATCAACAGCACGAGAGCAACAAATATGCGAGGTAAATAAATTTAATTATAAAATAAATACCGAAGCGAATAAATGTAAATAGTCAATATTTTAAATGTGCGAAAGTGTTAGTGCGTATCTGTGTGCGTGTGTGTGTGTGTGTGTGTGTGTGTGTGTGTGTGTGTTTGCGAATGCTAGTGTGTAAGTGTTAACTACAATAAAATCCTACATGCAATATTAAAAGGTATCAACCGATTTTTAATAGCACATTTTATACCCTGTTTTTATGCAATTGAAGTGGGGGTAACATGTTGCAGCAAATTATTTGCAAAAATAGTCTTTAACAGGACTTAAAATATTTATCAATTCAGTTTAACTATTTGTTTCTATTGTATTTCTCTGGCCAACACAGGATTTTATGATTTGAGAAGGGAGTAACATGTTTTTTTCTTCATTTTTCTTTTATTGCACATTTAATAAATAAATATTTTTCTTTTATGGATATTTTGGTATTTTGTAAATTGGCGAGCATAAAGCAAAATGAATATTAATGCTTTCCACTACCCGGAATCTAGTTTAAAATATTCCAAATATTTTATGCTGTGTACAGCGCAGACTCGATGAAACGGGTATATTAGTTTGATGAAACGGAGGAATACAAAATATTTACTTGATGTAGTTTGTCCAAGCAGGAATCTTAAAATATGGTATACTCGTATACATATATTATACTTTAATACGTTTTTACATTTTTATAATATCGGGAAATATTGATATTGGATATAGAATTGTAGTATTCAGTTGTTTATAGGATATTTTTAGGTTGGGCAACTTTGTCTAAAAATATTTTACTTGCTTATTTATTTATAATTTTTTATTTGTTTTTGCAACGCGGTTTTTAGTACGTGCCAAAAGCAATTTGAAACACAAGCAAGAAAAATAAAATATTACAATCCAAATGCCGAACACAATTGCCTTTTTATTGTTTATAGATTTGCATTTCATACCCTATCGAAGCATCGACGAAACTTGTTAAGAACTGTGAAAAATGGACAGATACTATTTGATATTCCAGTTATAGAATAATACTTAATTCATAAGTATATATCGTATAGCGCACATTCCGAGAAAAATGCTGAATTTCATACATCAACTTATAGAGGAAAGGGTATTTAAGCCACAGGGAGCTACTAAATGTATTTTATTTTTCATTTGATTTTTAATAAACATTTAAACATTTGCGTAAAATATTAATTAAGAGGAATTCGCACAGTTTTATCTGCATAATAATGTGTAAATGGGCTTTCCCACAGCCAATCTATATAGTACTCAATTTGCAGTTAACTCGGTTTATATGTATTCTAGTTTTAGATAGTTTGTTTTCCACCGCTTTTCTGCTGCCATTCACTCGACTACGGACTCCGGCTCCGGCTCCGTCTCCGGCTTATAAAGTAACTAAATGTCATTTGACATGACTTCAAAAACTTTAAGCTTGCGATGATGTCATTATTGTTGGTCGAAAGTCGCGCTCGACAAACTTTACTGTTGTTGGCTTTATCAACAATAACAACAACAACAACAACAACAGCAAGCACATAAAGAAGAAGAAGAAGAAAGGCAGCTGAAGTTATGGAAGCTGCTTTGACAAATTCGTTTAAAGACGACAAACAAGTTTTTATACACAAACTGACAAACTGGCAAATTGAGAGATTGAGAGACAAGGAGAGCGCTTCAAAATTTGTTTAAACACGCGTTGCGAGAGTTGGCTAACAAATATTTTATTGACTGTTGATACAAATGTCAATATACATAAGTCATCAGCATAACAAAGGAAAATTTATGCAAATTTATGCATAAATATTTGACCAAATTGATTTCATTATTCTGTCTTGTTAAATAAGAAAACAAAATTAAATTATATATAAACAAAGAAATGTATTATTTATTACTAAAGTCCGAATAGTCATAAGGCACAGCCTTGCATTTTAACTGGCTTAAATAGATTTAAATAACTTTCAAATTATATTATAATTTCAGCATAAGATATTTTCCTTTAATCAATGAGTTTTTGTCTCCTTTAGCAAATAATTTTTAAAATCTGAATCAGAACCAGTTTTCTATTCTAAGGTCTGTCAAGTATATATGTGTTATGCAAATTCTACTCTCGATTTATCATACTAAAATCAATGAATATCTATTGTAGAGAATGTGATTTCAGTTTTAATTAGAACAATTTTTTTTTGAGTTTATTTTAGCTATCACACTATTTATTACTATTAAATCGAATACTTATATATCAATCAACATTCATTTTATTTGTAACTAAAAATATATATGGAATGAAAAAGCAAATTCTTATCAATTAATGGCTTTAATGTTTACAATTAATCAAGCTAAGCGGCAATTCAGCTCGTCAAATCTGAGAGCAGAGACAAGAATGTAAGCAAAAGTTGGCAACAAAGATAAGCGCAAAGCAAAATAAACAAGAGCACATTAAATAAAGCGGCAAAACAAGAAAAAAATTATATTTCAACAACAACAATTTAGCACCGGTTTTGTTTAACGTTAATTAAACCTAATTAGCCGAACTGTACCCGCATTAAGCACACTCGAACAGAATTATAATTTGGCAGGACGGAGCATAAAATATGTTAATATTTTCGAAGTTCTCATAGCGAAGACAACGACGCCATAATTATAAATAATTTGATGACGTCACAATGGACATGAATACGTGCGAGTGAGACAAGCGACCGCGACGTCCCACAACGTCGACAGTCGACAGTCGACAGTCGACGTCTACGTCGACGTCCGCGTCATATGTATTTAAATTGGAGGTCAGCTGCTGCTGCTGCTGCTTTTTTTGCTTTTGCTTTTGCTTTGGCTTTAAAATGATGACGTCATAGGTGTGCACATAACTGATAAGCCCTTCTGTTGCACTCTAACTAACAGCTGGCTTTAACTGTTTGCAACAAACACAACAACAACAACATCAACAACAAGAGAGCGAGAGGCAATCAGAAGCACCATGGCAATCGAGAATTCTGAATGCCAAGAGCGTGCGATAGAGAGAGAGAGAGAGAGAGAGAGAGAGGCGGCATGCTCTAGTCTGCATGTACACATGCTCGTATGTACGTATATTTGCATTGGCCTATGTGTGTCATAGGTGTGTCTGTGTGCATGTAGATTGTGTGCAAAAAAGTTTGCCGGCTATAAAAATTGTTGCGGTCGCTAAAAACAACAGATACGACGAAAATAGAGAGATAGGCAGCAAAGAGAGAGTGTGTGTGAGAGAGAGATAGGGGAAATTCTTCACAACAGCATGCTCTAACTGTTATTGTTGTTTTTGCTGTTATTTATTGTTATTGCCGCTGGCATTCTCTAGGAAAACTAATGGGTGGGCGAACATGAGCAAGTTTCAGCCCTAACTAAAAACAACAACAGCCAGCATGTCAATAAATATTTCATTTATGACAAGTTGACATTCCGCTAAGCAGTTTCGGCCAACCTTTTCCCAATGGGTGGGAAATTGACAGACTTTGCCATGCGGTGGTCGCCTTTGTAATCAACACTGCGGATAGTAATTGAGCTGCCGCTTGAGTCAATAATCGACCGTAATGAGTGGGACGGATAATCGCTGCTGCCAATTGGTAATTGGAGTAAACAGAACAGCAATAGTTTAGTGCAATGTAATTGTATCGGTTATCGGTTTGGCCTACTTTATGCATTTTGCGTGTTTTTCTTTTACACCTCTGGAAGTGCGTACATTAACCCTAACGCCAAGAAAAAATACTTTCAACTTGTGAGTTGTACTATACATACTTGAATACATTCATACATACATGTATAAATGTTTGGTGAACGAGTTTTACGCTTTGGCATTGATAGCTTTGAATTTGCGTTGCGTTTTCTATTTGTGGCTCTCGCTCTCCAACAAAAGCAGCAACAAACAGCTGAACAACAAATACAATGCGGTCTGAGCAATTCGAACACAACAACGAAAAAGAAAGCAGCAATAACAGCCACTAACTGAGCGCTGGCAGCGCTGCCGCCAGTTGGGCATGTGAGCGGAATATCCGTTAGGTACAAGTGTGAGCATGAGAGAGCCAAGCATTGGGTCTCCCGTTTGCGTGTTGTTTTTGTTTTTATTTTATGGCCGCTGACTGAGACTGAGACTGAGACTGAGACGGCGACGGCGACGGCGATGGCGACTACTAATTTCGTCGATGATGATGACGTACAGCGCTTTCGTGTGAGCGCCTAACAGGCCGCAACTTACAGTCATTTTTCAACAGTCAAAGCAATCGGACGTGCTAAGGCAGCAAGCAAGAAAGTATAAATAAATATCAAATTTGACATAACAAACTGAAATATAAAGCAAAAGCAAAGGCAAAACTACTTTTTAAAACGTTCCGCAATTCAGTTTTTTGAACTAAACTAAAAAATAAGCAAAAATGTCCGGACGACGCGTTACAGTAAGCTCGCGCGTTTCACGCGCCTCCACGTCGACGCCAGTTGGCGGGATTTCGACCTCGTCGGGCCGCTTGGGTGGCGCCACAAGCCCCACCAGTCCCACACGCACCACACGCCTGCAGGAGAAGGAGGAGTTGCAGCATCTTAACGACCGTCTCGCCTGCTACATTGATCGCATGCGTCATCTGGAGAACGAGAACGGACGCCTCACACAAGAGCTGCACTTGGCTCAAGATACCGTTAATCGTGAGACCTCCAACTTGAAAGCTGTCTACGAGAAGGAGTTAGCCGCAGCACGGAAGTTGCTCGATGAAACAGCCAAGGAGAAGGCCAAGCTAGAGATCGATATCAAGCGTTTGTGGGAGGAAAATGATGATTTGAAGCAGAGGTAAAAACGAACACGACCACGAAAACAAAAAAACAAATTCAAAGCTCACTAATCGGCTCTCACAGTGATGTCATATCACTACGAAAGAGAGTTACAGCAAGAGAGAGAGAGAGAGAGAGAGAGAGAGAGAGAGAGCCATTGGGAGAGAGGGCTGCAGGTCTGTTTGTTACTTGGCTGATGTCATGCCGCAGTCGGCAGCGCACATGGCAGAGTTCCTCTCTCGCACACATACATTTAAACATATGCGTGTGTGTTGTCTCTGTCTTTCTTGGCGTGCTTTTGTTTATTTTTTGCATTTTCGTTTCGAGAAACCTCCAAAGCGAAACAGAAATAACAACTATAGCAAAAGGCAGCGGCATTAACTATCTCAAAAACTTGGAAACATATTTTGTTTGTATTCTCTATTCGACTGCCCCTTGCTGCTAATAGCCAAAGTAAATCTCACTTAGCTTGAAGATTCAAGCCCATGGAGCACTACGTATACGTAATGCTTAAGCCCTGCCAAGGTTGCTATGAAAACAAAAAACAGAATATATTTGGGGATACATACGTACATACATATACATGATGTCATTGCGAACCAAAAATAACGCGCAATGCTTTGCGTTTTATGTATTTGATTGTAATGCCGCCAATGGCCAGAGTGGAGCTCAACATATAATACCTGTTTTGGAGTTGGGTGCTCTTCCCTATGATGTCAACAATTTCCGAATGTTCCGAATGTTGCGTATTTGAAATATGCTTTGTTGCTATCATCAAAGGCAATATTTATTTTTGGGTTATTCATTGTGCTCAGGGTATTAACTTAAGTATGGGGGTATTCGGTCTGTAAATGTTTGTTTATACGGGATTTGAACAAACCTAATAACTAGTTGATAAAATTTTTTTTTTTTTTTTTGTAGCAATAGATATATATTTACAGAATTATGTTATCTATTTAATAGGCAAAGCCCTTATTAGCTTCAATGTATGACTAATTTTCAAGGCCAGTTTCAGATCTTTCAGATCTTTTAACAGCCAGTCCATTAGCCTGACGTCAAAATTCAGAGCAGAGACAAAATTCGCTTTCATAAATTGGGTCGCTTGGTAGCAATTTAATTTATGATTCCCTGTCATGGAATACCCGAGGGGTCGAACGTGCGGGAGTCACGCATGCCTTCGAGCTAAAAAACAACCTTGGGATTTCGTCTATTTTTGTGCGTTGTCGTTGATTAGCTACGAAAAATTGTTTATTTACTTCTGTATATTTTGTAATGAAAAATCATAAAACGCGTCAAAAGGCGAAATGTTGCGTTAGTTTGGGGCACTTTACATTATAAATTATATATAGCTAGCTATAAAAAAAAATTCGATATAGTTGCCCAATCGAGTCGGTTTTTTGTAATAACTTATAGGGTCAGCAAATTATGCAAGTAATGATTTTCGTTTTATATTTAATTTAAATTCTCTTTGCGAGCTTCTAATTATAAGCGAATCCCGTTTTTTAACGCTAAATTTAGCAAACAAAAAAATATATAGAAAAAAAACGTGCAGACCACGAGAGTCGTTGACGACATTTTTTGAATAGATTGCGGAATTTTTGTTGGGCAAATAAACAAGTTTGTTTTTAGCCACATGAAAAATAAAACGTTTGAAGTAGCTATGCACATAAATTATGCGTGCGCGTGAAAGAGAAAGAGCATGTAGAAGGGGAGAGGTAGTTCATGCTGGGCAGAAAATAGCTTCGCTACTTTATGCTAATGGCATCCGAAGATTTCAAGGCAGCAACCAAAAACTCAAGCTATGAATAATAAATTAGATAAAGAAAGAGAGGGGGAGAGAGGGAATGAGAGAGAGAGAGAGAGAGCAAACGAGAGCAAGCGAGAGCAAAGCTCGATATGCATGAGATATTCAAAGAAAATGTGAACGATCGATGTGTTCTGTGACGTCATCATGAGTGATGATAAGCGTTTCACAATTATTGAATTAGTAATTACATTACATTGGTAATCCCTTACGAAATTCTTCGTTTCATCGACAGACTCGATAAGAAGACTAAAGAGGCAACCGTGGCTGAGAACAATGCACGGCTCTATGAATCTCGTTACACCGAAGTGAATGGCAAATACAATCAGGCATTGGCCGAGCGCAAGAAGGCCGAGGATCAGGCCAAGGATTTGGCAGCGGAGAACGAACGTCTGCGCCGCCAATTGGACGATCTGCGCAAGCAGCTCGAGGCCGAGACTTTGGCACGCGTCGACCTGGAGAACCAGAACCAGAGCCTGCGCGAGGAGCTCGCCTTCAAGGATCAGGTGCACTCGCAGGAGCTGACGGAGACGCGTTCGCGCCGCCAGATCGAGATCAGCGAGATCGATGGACGTCTGTCGCGCCAGTATGAGGCCAAGCTCCAGCAATCGCTCCAGGAACTGCGCGATCAGTACGAGGGACAGATGCGCGCCAACCGGGAGGAGATCGAACTGCTCTATGACAATGAGATTCAGAACCTTAAGGCTGCAGCCGCTCGTGCCGCCCAGGGCTCTGCACATGCCACCGAGGAGGTGCGTCTCATGCGTACCAAGATCGACAGCCTCCACAACAAACTGCAGGATCTGGAGAACACCAATGCCGGCTTGAATGTAAGCAACAGGTGGACTCAAAATTTCGAACACGTTTTTCATTATTTATGCTTCAATTTTAGGCACGCATTCGCGAGCTGGAAAATCTGCTGGACACGGAGCGTCAGCGCCATAACCAGTACATTGCATCGCTGGAGGCCGATCTGCAACGCATGCGCGATGAGATGGCCCAGCAGCTGCAGGAATACCAGGATCTGATGGACATCAAAGTGTCGCTGGACTTGGAGCTGGCTGCCTACGACAAGCTGTTGTGCGGCGAGGAGCGTCGCCTGAACATCACATCTCCTGGCCGTCCCGGCACCGATTCCGGCATCTCCAGCAACGGAACCCAACTGACGGCCAGCGGTGGCTCCCGTTCTGGTCGCGTCACGCCCAGTGGTCGTCGCTCCGCCACGCCCGGCATATCCGGCTCGGGCGCTGTGAAGCGTCGCCGCACGGTTATCGATGAGAGCGAGGATCGCACCCTGTCCGAGTATTCGGTGAATGCTGCCGCCAAGGGTGACCTGGAAATCATTGAGGCCGACACCGAGGGCCGTTTCATTAAGCTGCACAACAAGGGCACCGAGGAGATCAACTTGACCGGCTGGCAATTGACACGGATTGCGGGCGAGGAGGAGCTGGCCTTCAAATTCTCGCGCGGATCAAAGGTGCTGGGCAGCGCGACCGTCACCATTTGGTCAGTGGACGCGGGCACTGTCCACGATCCACCAAACAATTTGGTCATGAAGAAGAAGTGGCCGGTGGCCAATTCGATGCGCTCGGTGCTAACCAATGCCGACAAAGAGGTGAGAGTCTTGTCGATATACAACACATGCGGCACGTGTGAAATCTGCCACCACTGCAAACATCTCGAGTTTGTGCTCGACCAGTACGCAATAATCTATGATACCTAATCCCAACCGATTTAATCTATATTGTTTGCACCCTTCCCTTACAGGATGTTGCCAGCTACGATCGTGTCCGTGCTAACACTTCCAGCCATGTCTCTCGGCATCGAAGCAGCGGCACTCCCAGCACCGGCTTTACCCTCGGTTCCGGAGCTGGCTCCACTGGAGTGAGGAGCCTCTTCTCCCTGCTCTTCTAACCGGTATAACACCACTTACACACACACACACACACACAAACACAAACACAAACACCCACTCATAGAGACTTAAAAGAAGATTGAAGAGGGACTCGCTAAGGAGCAGCAGCTGGAGAGAGCTGCAACACGTGCAACATTCACACATCAAATCTGTTTTTGATGCATATCAAACTTTAAAATGCAAGTTATTTAATGTACAACAGCAACAACAACCATATTATTGGTTGGCTTTATCTGTATGTTCAATATGCTTAAGAGATGTTTAAAACCTTTTTTTAATTTATAAATGGCAAAACAACATTTGATAAAAATAAAAACACAAACGTTAAAAATAAAGTAGAAAACATATATATATATATATATATACATATATATTCGAGAGCCAAACTTAACTTTATATAGAAATGACTCTCGGACATGTTCAGAATTCAATTAATGGCTCAGCCTGCATTTGGCCAAGTTGGCCAGCAAACTTGGCCAGCGCTCCAGCAAATCAGCTTAGCGCGCTTCTGCCAAGATTTGCAGAAACTTATTCTTGGCTGCTGTCGCGGCATTTGGACCACTCCAACTACCGTTCGAGAAAAACGGACAATAAGCAGGTGAAATTAACTACAAGCAGCAAAAAGAAGAAGAAGAGAGGAGTGAATACCAGCAAGGCGACAAAGGATGGCTGCACCGCGCGAAAAGCAGTTAAGGAATTGGGTCAAGAGGCTTAGGCCAAGGAATTTACTATCAATGAAATACGAAAAAAAAATTTAAGCTCAATATGAAATCGATATGAAGGATATGCCTTTTAAAATTAACTAAAATTATGAGCTCACATTAAAAAAAAAAAAAACAGAAAATAAATATAAAAAATAATAATTTTGTTGTAAACAAAACTTAAAATTTCAAATATTTCTGTGTGTTTAATTAAATAGCGAATTTATTTCAATACCTTGCGTATATTTCTATTTCTAATTTGCGAATTTAAATAATATATATTTATATATATGTATATATAAGTAATACGCATATCAACATTTGTTTTTTGACTTTTGGTTTGCAAATTAAAAATAAAATGAATTTAATTTCTCTGCTCATTTTGTTGTTAGGCAAATAAATAAACGGCACAAAGCAAGGGACATTAAATAAATAGAAATTGTAAGAAATTTTCTAAAAATAATTTGTAATAAATTGTTGACTCAAAAAATGAAATCATATTAATACAGTTGAGTAAATTATAATTAAAATTGCTAGCAAAGAAAAATACTCTACCATTTAATTTATTAAATCAATATTTGGCGTATTTCAACAGTAATTGATCAGCTTTATCAAATGGGTCATGAATTTAATGAAATGCCATTATTTAAAGAAATTTATGTTCGATTGCAATCAGCTTACATTAATATGAAAGCCATATATAAGCACATTAACTATATTAATTCCAGCCCAAACATTGGGCCAGTTTGGCATGCCTCTCACACCTAGGTCCGTTTCTTTTTGGTTATTTTTTTCTTGCAGTGTAGAAGCGGCAGCTACTAAGACAACTTAGCGACGCTTGAGTGAGCGCACGATTCAATAGAATGAATGGACAGACAGGTGGACAAACAGACTGAGAGCGAACAGAGAGATAGAGAGAGAGAGAGAGAGAGAGAGAGAGAGAGAGAGAGAGAGAAAGGAGTGTAGCAAGCAGAGGGGAGACGGGAAGAGATGAGAGTAAGCTGAGAAAAGTAGGCGGATAGTGACAGCCACTGAGGCGCTCAACTTCAAAGTAGTTGCAGGAAAAGTTCGGTCTGGCTTGTCGCACGTTTGCATGCGCATAATAGGATTAGTCAAAGTAATAAGTTGTTGCCACTGTGCAGGTGTACATACGCATACATATACTTATACTACTGCTTCGGCAGCTGGGCGTGGCAGTGCGCCCACGATGCTTTGAAATGCAAATCTCGGTGACACACAAAAGTTGAGCGAACGAGGCGATGTACAAAGCCCCCATGCATGAACTTTTCGACAGCTGCCTAGAAGTATGCAACATATTTTTGTGCAAACTAACTTAACCCGCAGCTGGACTCTGGCATTGGGCGTTGCCCATAAACAAAATAGCAACAACAACAACAGAAACGGAAATAGCAATACCAATAGCAACAACAACAACAACATCATCAACACTTTTGGCTATGGTCAAGAGTCGTCGGTATTTGGAGATGTTTGAAGTGGGGCGTAATCTTTGGCTTATTGTGGTTTTCTGGCCAGTTTCGAACTTTAACATTTGGCTGCGTCCCACTGGCCTGGTGACTGTGCAACTTAAGTGCACACCACACGCTTATCGGTCACATCCACACACTACAACACACACACACACTAACACACTCACATAGTGAGACACACGCACACTCAAACTCCATCGAAATAGCGACTTTTAGGCTTAAGCAAAGATTTTGGGCATGAAGAGCGGGCGCCTGGCTAACTAAGTTGGTAAGTGGACTTTGAGTGACCTCTTTGTGGTGGCTACAACTGGGCAACATTGTGGGTTCTATGTGTGTGTGTGTATGTTTGCCTGTGTGTGTGTGTGTGTGTGTGTGTGCGCGTGCGTTTGCGTATGTATGCATGCAAGGCCATTGTGTATTCAGCTTTGGCTACGGCCAAAGTTCAACACACAATAAAATTATGCAAATCTACAGATCAGCCACACAAAACGGAAGAAACGAAACCAACGGTACAGACCCTATTTTCAAGACATTTGCACAAGTTTATTGCGGCTTTTTAACCATCGGGCAGCTGTCGCAATTTCAGATTTGTCGATATGTTAATTATAATAGGAAAATAAATTGGCCACAAGCTCGATTTCACTTAAAACAAAAATACAGTTAAGCTGGACTGTTAGCATAGCTTAATTTAAATAAACTTCAAGGCTTATATGAAATATTTAAAAATGATTAAATATTTAGTTTTGATTGTACTGCTGATAAAAATCGAGTTGCGAGTTAATGGTTGTCTTTTTTTTTTTAATAAATGAATGAATAATACTTAAGGCCAAATCTATATCTGAAATATGAACAAAAACATATACTATAAATTTATCAATATATTCAGTATAAGGCAAAAACTGATTCGAGCTTAAGTCAAACTTTTGACGATTTCTTTTAAGCTCTGCCCAACTGAATATTTATAAATAAAAATATAGCGAATATCTTTTTAAGATAAGTTAAGGTAAGGTAAGTTAAGGTAAGCTTACATTCAGTTAGGTTAAGCTTACCTTACAATTAAGGTTAACTCGATTACTTTGTTAGTTATCAGCACAAACGACCTTTTGATTACGTGCAGCCCGACTCTAGAATTAATGGCACTATTTGAAAGTGTACGAAAACACACACACACCCACACGCACACATCTTAAAAACAATTTTGGAACATAACTTAATTCGTTTGCCTTTATGACTGGCTGACAATCCCCCTTGTTAAATGCGCTAACTCATGCGCTATTATCGGTGGATCTTTAATGAACGACGCCTTAATTTCGAAAAACCAAATGACAAGGCGAACTGAAAAAGGGTGTGTGCAATCCTATAAAGTTGAGTGTGTGTGTGTGTGTGTGTGTGACCAAATAGCGACCAAAACCCCAAATAACTGCTTAATTTGTTTTTCGTCCAGATGTTGGGCATCCACTCAAAGCGACCAAAGCGAACGGCGGTCCTTCCGACCACCTTTTCCGGGCTGTTTATTATTGTTGTTGTTGTTGCTGTTGTTGCTTTTGCTTGTGCTGCTGTTTGCATAGCCAAGAGCATCAGCTGTTGTTGTTTTTGCACTTGTTGTTGTTAGTTTGTTGACTTAAATATGTATTGCGAGAAAGGGAAAGGGAAAGGGAAAGGCAAAGGAAAAGTAAAGGGAAAGAAAAAGCTGTGAAAAAGTGGTCCCAAAACCCAAACGTTGCGCCAACTTCGGTTCAACGCCCACAAAAAGAGTTGGATTTTGAGATATATATATACACATATATTTATTTATATATATATATGTATGTGTGTGAGGATTTGGATGCTGATTGGCCAGCAGTGAGACGAAGGCCTAAACAAAAAATATCAAATTTCGGGGCAGCAAAAATGATATGCCACAGTCATATTTTGGGCTGGCAGCTTGTTTATGCCTAAATCAATTTGCTGCATGAATGAGTCTTAAGCGTGCAGGATTTTGCGTGAAATTCAAAGCCGGTCACACTCGTTTCTAATCCCCACAGACGGCGTGTGTTTTGGGTTAAGCTATTAGACTAAAAGGTTATTAGGCGTTGCCGCCTGTCTGCCGCCTGTCGACGTGATTTGCCTCTCTAAAGCGACGGCCGTGGCAAGCATTTTGCGATTTGCGATTTGCCTCGAGGGGCGGCAAAAAGTTGCCGAGTGGATTTTGCACTTTGATATGCGTTTTATTAATAAAACAAATTGCCAGGCATACGACTATAATTTTAGTGCACAACCGGCCGGTCCCTAGTATAAATTAAGTTTATGTTCATTTGGTTGACGCTTTCAGGCTGTGGCTGTGGCAGAGGCTGAGGCAGAGGCAGAGGCAGAGGTAAACGTGACTTCGGGCATCCTGCCAAGCCGCTGGCATCAGACAGCCGGCAGAAGGCAGCACACGTCAACTATTTTTCAACAAATATGCGCAAAACTTTTTTCATATTAAAGCCGCAAAAGCAACCAAAGGATGAGCGTGTGTGTGTGTGTGTGTGTATGGCAAGCTGACCATAAGCTGACGCAGCCTGCATTTTTTGGCATATGCAAAGGAGGGTTGAGCTTTACGTGCGGCACGTGCTACACTCGCACACACACACACACACACAGACACAAACACTCAACCTGCATGCAACAACAAAATGATGGGCGGGGCGTGACCATTTTCCCTGTCGAAAGTGCCACAATTCATTTTTTAATCGCGACGCATAAATCAAAGGTGCAAGCATTGTGGCCGTAGCCAGGTGGATGCCATAGCAGCGCAAACCAAAAGTGTTGCATGCTTCCAGGCGCATTGCATTAGCCCTAGGTGCTGCAGCACCAATTGCATTCGACATAATAGCCCCAACGAGCATTATTCCCATGCATAAAAAGCTTATCAAATTTATGAAATCCTTTCACTTGACTTGTGCTTCGAAAAGATTGCTTTTTCACACATATTTATAGATTTTGTTTGATAGCCTTTTTGGTTGTGTAATCAGTCGATGAAATATTAACTAAAGTTTGCAATAGAATTCCTTGGCAGATGGAAAACTTTATTTTGACTTGAAAATTAAGGCAATTTATTACAGCTCACAAGCTCTATATATATATATATATATTGTACATCCAATATACGTCATATATATACATATATATTAATGAAAGTTGAAAAAAGCTTAAAGTTCAGATCGCATATAAATCTATTTAAAGCTAAAAACACACAATTTAACAAATTTCAGTAATTGGTAATAAGACACACCGTTAGAATAGGCCAAGTCGAGGCCCAAATGAAACATGGCCAAAAACACATTCGATTTTCTTGCCACAATTTTAGCCACACTTCAGGCCGAGTGCGTAGTCAATAATCAAAACACTCAAGCAAAAGCCAATTAACGCATAGTTGATAAAAGGTCGACTAATAGAAATAATGAACCAAAAATGAGTTGGCCATAAATCAAGGCTCAGACCACCTGCGAGTGCGTGACGCCAGCTGCCAATTAGAGAGCAGCAGAGAGAATCAAAATTGTTGCAGCTGTTTTGCTGGTCGGACATGTTAACAATACGCTTTCGTAACTGGTGCGTGTTTGGGCCAGTTTTTGAAAATGTGGATTATCCCATTGAAGATGGCCACGTTGCATAACAAATATTTGCTTTTCATTTGGTTAACACACACACACACACACACACACGTGCAGCTGTAAATTGATTATAGCTAAAAAGATACTGTAAGAGAGAGGAAGAAACGTTGAGGTATGTTGAACTCGAATCACTTGCAACTTGCAACATCGAATCTCGCACTGCGCTGCGGCTTGTGCAGAACTTTTCGATTGCAAGCGTTGCCAGCCAACAACCGCATTCAGCGATGTTGCCGCCTGTTAATGTGTCTGTCAACGCAAAAAGATTGGCCACAGTGCAACCAACGTGTACTATCTCCCTCTTCCTCACCCTCCCTCCCTCCCATCCTCCCATCCTCCCTTCACATTCGCTTCAGTTTCTGCGTTCCCAGCATGATGATTACACAGAATTGAATGCTCCACACACACTCGCATTGGCTGTAAATGTACCAATGAGTATGTGTTTGCGTGTGACTGTATCTGTGTGTGTGTGTGTGTGTGTGTCAATTTGAGTGTTGAAAAGTGGTCTCCAGTGTCGGCGGTTTGGTTGGGTTTGGTGCGGTTTGCTTCTCGGCTTCATCATCAACGTCGTCGCATGTCGCGTTTGCTGCTTGCCATTTCATTGTATATAAACAACTTTTGTTTGTGTCTCTCTCCGTGCATGTGTGTGTGTGTTTGTGTGTGTGTCTGTGAAATGCGTATGTATTATTTATACCAGTCCTCGTCTCTATCCACAGCTTGATCGCTGCCGTCAGCGTCTATTTGGATTTCCTGTTGCCTGCAGCTCCATTCTATCCACACGTAAAGCCCCCTAAATTCCTTCTCCCCCTCCCCATTCTCCCCCTCCCCATTCTCCTCCTCCCCATTATCATCCTCCCACGGCATCGAGCATTGGCTGTATCCATTGCGCTGCCTAACGTGCCGCATTCAAATTCAATCACCGCCAACTGCTGCTACTTACAAAATAGCTAACAGATACATTTGCTTTGCCCCACACACACGAACACACACTCATACACACACATACATACGCACGGCGATAAACATGCGACCAATGTTGTCTCCTGCACATTTTTCTACCATTGAAATCAAAGGAAATTGCACAGTCAGCTCCATGGATGCCGTTGACTTGTTTTTACAGCAGCTACTGCGAAATCTTACATTTTTTACCGGAATTTATTTTATATAGATACTTCTTTCTGAAGCCGAATCTATATAATGTCAAAAACAAGACATTAATCAGAATTAAATTATTTACTTTTTTTTAAATTTAAAAATTAAGGGTTAAAAGAAATTAAATGTCTTTTTTAATTTCCCTCTAATTAATTTTATTTATTTCTAACACCTTGAATATGATTAAGTAACAGCGTTGCCATATATATATAATATTATCGGCAGCGTTGCCAGACTGCACATATATATATAATCTTATCGACACTAATTACAATGCAGAGTTGTCACCCATTTGATTGACAAGCGAACAAAGTAGTAGATTAACATAACAAGGAAATATTTGCACACCTTTCGACATTTAAATGCACAATCTATTAAGCTTAAGGAAGAGAAGAGGAGGGCACAGGTAAACGTAATTTAACAGCTTGTCATTATATGAAAAACTGAGCACAGGTAAAACGTGTGCTCTTCGACTTGCCCGAAAAGGACAAAAGGTAAGAAACTTCGCATATTTATAGAACTGTGCAGCTGACGTTAACAGAAAGTTGCGCAACATTCGCGACAAACTTCGGCTGCCTACTTAAGTATTGCACTAGCAAAGTACAGTTACGTAAAATGCACCTGTGCACGTTCTTCGTTAAAGAGTTTGCGGATAATTTTCGAGCTGTCTTTTTGATGAAGGAGCACAACTTGTTCTCTCGCTGATGCCTTGTTTCTTGTCGTTAGTTCTTGACATACACTCTATGTAGTATCTGTGTATATGTGTGCGTGTGTGTGTGTGTCAGCTTATGGAATAAGCAACAGCAGCAGCAGCAGCAACTCAGAACATGCAAATAAAATAAAGTCTGGCAACTCACCTCGAATGTTGTGAAGACGATTTTCTCTATGGAGCCAAAGTAACGCTCCCAAAGGACTTGCGTTTGTTGCCTCAGAGCAAAGATGCGTTCCGCTGAAATGGAGCGAACAATATCGGGTACCTGCAACAAGAGAGAGAGAGAGAGAGAGAAAGAGAGTGTGAGAGTGTGAGATAGATAGAGATTGAATGAATGTAACACATTATGACTGGCAACTGTGCGTATGTGGAATTTCAGCTTAACGTCTGCAGCAGCAGAAGCAGCAGAAGGAAATCCCTGGCACAATGCATTAATTACAAACAGGCCAAAAACAAGTTGACTGCCAGCAAGCAGAGCTGGTAATTAGTTAGGGAATTGGCCCGCAGGATATACATCATAATTATGCAAGCTCTTGCACACTCGAGTAGAATTCAATAAATGCAACAGCAGCAGCAGCAGCAGAAATAGCAGAAGTAGCAGCAGCAGCAGCGGCTGCAAATTGAAACAATTTAAAGAGTGCAGCACGAGTGCTTCTAGTGCTCAAGTTTCCTGCTCAAGTTAAGTTAATTAATTGCATTTCCTGCCAATAAACTACAAAAGCAAACATGCCAACAATGAAGTCGAAGGACGGACGTGGCTGACTGGCGAGCGGGTTGGGCAGACAATGCAATTGGCAAACAATGCGACAAGACTTTGTCGCGAATGAAGACGAACAGAAGCCAGCAGCAGCAGTAGCAGCAGGACGAGAAGGAGCAGCAATAGAAAGTGCAGCAGGAGGACATTGCGTGCAAACAAATGCCAAAGAGCGAGGACAAGGACTGGACTGGACTGCCGCCCAGACAGTGGGACCGTATTTTTCTTCTTTTCTTTTTTTTTTTGTATCCAGGTGTGCATCTGCACTGGACATGCTGTAAACCCAGTCGCAGCGCACAAACGATTCATTTTTCATGCCTCACTGGCAAATGGCAGGCAATTTTTGTGACCAATGCTCAGAGTCGAACTGTCAAATGGACCAATTATTGCTCTCTTCGAGTCCAGATTTTCTAACTTTAAACATATACTTGAGTGAAAGGTTAGCGAATCAATCTATATTATAAATGCTGCAAAGCTAAAAACTCAAATTAGGAAATTACAAACCTTTTTTTTCTTCCAGCTCACAAAAATTTCGATTTTATATTTAAAGCCAGAGGCAAAAAAAACTTTAATTTCTATATTAATTAACTAATACAGTATTTTATTCGACTGTCTCTATAAAAAAAAAGTATTTCTACGTTAGCGCTAGTAATTCCCACAAATCTCATTAATAATCTATGTCAGAGGGAAAGTTTTTGGCTGTTACACATTTACATTTATTTTAAATAAGGGCTTACTGACTGCGCGATACTCTTTAACAGTCTAAAATTAATTTTATTTATCAATTAATTAACTTTTGAAATTACATTTAAGAAAATTGCAAGTAATATTACTTTTATTATTATTATAATATTAAAGTATTTTACACCTATCTGCAAAATTGTGACGAACTATAGTATTTGCCAAAGTGCCACGCCCCTTCTAGGCCTATCTACATAATCTTCTTATATTGATATTGACACACAAATGTTTAAAATTCCAGTTATAATTAATATAAAATATTTCGTATAATTGGAAAAATAGAAAAACTGAATTTTTCGGAAAACCAATATACCCCGCTGCTCTTTTGAGAACGAGGTGCTTAAAAAAAAACAACAAATTCATAATATGTTATATTTCAGTGGTTGAGGGAATATCTGCAGCAGCACTTTATGCAACAAATTATTATGCAACGCTTTTTGTGCGGCTTTAATGGACTTTCGGCCGTCAATAAATGACGATGTTCCACTGACAGCAGTTCATCGTAGGACATCAGTGGCAGGAAGAGGCAGGACAGCGCACAGGATACCCATTCCGGATGTTGGTTAGTCGCAAAAATAACAAAACTTTCTGGACAAACAAAACGGGTCACATTTGAAAAACTTGCAACGCGTTTCGCTTTCACATTTTATGACAGCACAAAAAAAATACGAAAAAAAAAGTCGTTCACCAATCCATACGATAGTAAAGGATATATATACTATACTAAATATATATATATATATATATATGTGTATGTAGATGGGTGTATATTTAACGTTTTTGGCCAACTCACCTGCAGCAGTAGCCGTTCATCGGCCCAAATGGCGGCCTGCTTCCAATCGATTTTCGACTCGAATGGCAATACCCAAGCATTGGACAATAGCACGGGGATGCAACCCGCTTGCAATGCTTCGAGAAATCTACAAAAATGAATAAAAACAAACGTGATAAAAAAAAGCACAAGTTATATATGTATATGGCTGAATGTATGTATGTATATATGTGGGAAATGGGCATGAACTGTAAAATGAGAATTGTGTGTTTCTTTTCTTTTTATTTTATTTTCATTTCTGTTTTCCTCACCTGAAGGATCCCAAGCGTCGTCCGCGCGGCACCAAACAAAACGTTGAGTTCTGAAGCAGTGTCCCGTAGTCGTATCTGAAGTGAGAGAAACGCGAGAAAAGGGTCAGTAAGAAATAGTAAGACTGAGATAGAAAGAGGAGAGAAAGAGAGAGGGAGAGACAGCGGAGAGATGAGTGGGGATGTAAATTAGTGAGAGCCCTGGTCTTGTGCATATAATGGCATTGTACAGCAATTAATTGAACAATGGGCTGGTTGCTTTTGGCCTGTTGCCTGTGAAGGGGATCGCAGGGTGCGGGCGTTGAAGGTGGGATGCAGCCAGCTGGCCAGAAGCTTCAACCATTTAAATAGACGAGTGGCCGTGCAATATGCTTTCAGAAGCACATCTTGAAACAGAGTAGAAGAGGCTATTCAGAAAACTCTGGATGATCTCTTAATGTTAACCCCCAAATACCAAATAAATAATTTAATTTTAATTAAGTTTTTGAAACAGATTTCGCTCAATTTATCGATTGTCGAATTTATGCAAATAAATTTAATACATTCATTTGCTTAGCTCAAATAAAAATAAAAACTTATTTATTCTAACTGTCAATCATTAACAAAACTCTGTATGATCTCTGAATATTAACCCCTGAATAGAAAGTATATGATTTAATATTTATCAAGTATAAATAAATAAAACAAATAAATTTGAAGCATTCATTAGCTTAGCGTAACTAAAAATGAAGACACTTTAATTCTTAAAGTTAATCATAAATAAATACATAAAGTAGACATAACCAAACAAAATTAAGGAGCTAAATCCATATAAAGTTATAAACAATAATTTAATTAATCCAGTAAAGTGGATTTCTCGACCAATTTGTTAATAAACAAGTATAACTTATAGCATAATTAAAGGATAACTTCTGGAGTGGAAACTTATCGTTAAGTAAACAAAATGACAATCGAAAGCAAATATGAAGCCTTGTTTCTGTTCCAGTTACAGTTCTATTATGAACACTAGAGATAATCAATGGAAAACAAATATCAAGCCTCGATTCCATTGAAAAAAATGAGGCTTTATATTGGATAAAAGTTGAGTATTGAAGCCAACCTTAAATTTATCCTAAGCTACTTTAATACCATGATTATCGTATTTTATTCTTTGGTAATTATATCAAAATTTGTTAGACATCTATTAATTATTTATCACTTTTAAATGGTTGTCAATTATCACTTAATGGATTAATTAATCATAAGCTTGCTTAACTGTTACGTACATATATATATATATTTCTGCAGGCCACATGACATTTATTTTTTATTTCGCATAATATTGACATTTATTAGCAACCATTTACAGGAACTTAAGTTTTTAAGGCTCATCAAGCGTTTAATTAAATTATAGTTGCCTATTAAACCGTTTAATGAATACGTAAAACGCATCCAATTAAGGCACACTGAAAGAGCTTTATCTATTGATATATTATTAACTGATTGTTCGCAGTGGTAAGCACTACCTGCCTCTCAATTGGCTATCAATAAAGATCCGTTGCTGATTTAGTGCAGCAATTTAAGTACTTATCAAGCGCATTTGCAGTCCCTTTTGCACTGCATTTGTATTTATTTATCATTTGAATAAGCTGCCCTCACACAAACTCTTCTCTTTAATATTATGCTAATGACGTAATTCCATCTTAATAGCTTACGGCGAATAGCAAGCTCGCAACCCCATCGGCAACAGGGCGTATGCTTAACATTTGTTCATATAGCTCATACTCGCAGCACTCACACACACATAAACGATTCAACCATTTAGCCATCGAATTCAAGTGCACAATAGCGCAATCCCTGCCCTGCTTGTTGCTGATTTAAGCTTTAATTCCAAATCAAAGCAGCAAAGCTGCATATTAAGCATACGCCATGTAGCTCAAACATTTGCGCACAGTACGGCAGGTATGTGTGTGTGTGTGTGTGAATGTATTTGTGTGTGTGTGTGCTCGCCCTATGCCATCGACTACCCCCACCCCCGCCCCCGTTAACAAGTTAAGTTGCGCGTAAAATTACATGTAGTGAGGCATGCTGCCACGCCCACCGTTGCCCCCAGCCCCTGGCCAACGATTGAAAGCAGTCCAACTGGTCAGCAATTTGAGCTCTGCCGCTGCTTCAGCTTCTGATGCTATTTTAAAGCGAATTCAGCAGAAAGTTTATTTAGAAAACTGCAGGCACAGCGTATTCGAATTCGTATTCGTATTCGTATACGTATTCGTATACGTATTCGTATTGCATTGACAACAGCAAACAGCATAACGGGAACAGTGAAGCGGGTGGGTCAAGGGTGGCAATCAGCAAGGCTCCAGCCTGGGGAGCTGAATGAGGCAGAGCCCGTGACCTGGGACCGGCTTATGAATAATCTTAAGCAAACAACATAAATTGCATTCTGCCTCTGTTTTCCGCTGGAAAAATTACATAGCCAACTGCATAGGCAAAAAGCCGCCCAGTGGCCAAAAAGTCATTTGTGAGCAACAGACTTCGCAATAAAAGACTGACCGGGTAATACCGAATAGTGAATGCCCTTGCAAAGGTATTCAAAATGTGGGCTTCAAATGTTATTTAACTGCTTTCTTATCTGTTGTCAGATTTATTATAGTTTGCATTCTTTTTTAAAGTATTTTTCTAGATAATAATTTAGAGAAAAAGTGAAGCTTAAGCAAATGAAATATTTTTTAAATCTAAAAATGTTGTCAAAATTTGTTGTTACAAGCTTAAATTTATTGTTTTAATTTCGAAATTTGGTTTTCAGTTTAACAAACCATAAAAGCACTTTAAATATTGCTCCTACAAATTCAATGGTTATTTATTGACTTTTAATCCCTAGAAATAACAATGTCATAAATTCAGTATTTACAGTTAATTCGTGCTTCAGAGTATAAACCATATTTCACAATTGCTAAATAACACGATGTTGTTTTTATTGCAATAATTATGTTTGGCAACTCTTAGAATTTTTTATACATATTTAACACATATTTAAATTTCTTAATTCATTTATTATAATTTTAAAATTATTTATTATTATTTAATTTTAGAATTATTTATCATTATGAATTTTAATGTGTCATATAAAAATTAGTAAATTGTTGACAGCTGAAATATATTATTTTGTTTAAATATTTACTTTTCATTTACTTATGGACTACATCGCTATAGGGTATATAGTGAGCGTTATATATTTTCTCGTCTTTCTCGCGCTTTCTTGCTGAAAATAATATTTCATCTGGCTGTGTTGGATTACGACTCATTTAAGATAATTGTGTGCATTCGTTAGTTCAGCTTGGAAAATGTTTAAGAAACTTTTGGCAATGGAGAGAATTGTTTCAAGACTTGCTGCTGTTCGTCATGAGTGTTGGAACTACATGCTCACTCGCACAATGCATGCATGACACAGATGCCGCCTTGCCCACTAGTGCTTGCAGCATGTGGCACAGTTCAATAAACCCGCCGCCCACCTGCCACGCCGTGCACGGCTTCACCTTTTTGCCTGTGCAGTTGTTAGCTTCTTGTTTAAGCAATTAGCAGCCGCTAACATTGCATCATGTTGCTTAATGCTCTTCTTGTACTTGTTTCTGACATTCGAATGGTGTTGAGAACTTTAATGAAATGAGTTCACCAAATTGTGCGAATAGTTTAGCTCAATTCTGTCCATGTCGGACATCATATGAGCAAAACTTTCTCTATTTACGCGCATTGTTTTTGTGGCCAAAGTTCGCTCCCACCTGGCGGCCGCTTCATTAGCCAACGAAGCGCGAAGGCGTGTCTAAAGGATGCCAATCCAAATTAAATTCCTTGCCATCCTTAAGGGGGAAGCAGCTGCAGAAGTTCTGATTAAGCGCACACGGTAGAATTAATTTTTGACCTCTAACCTTTTCACAACTGAAGTTCAAATAATATTTGCATGTTTTGCACATCTGGAAGCATGTTTATATAATTATCTTTATCATCCTCTTAATCTCAATAGAATTCAATTTTTAGGCAGGCAGTATTAGTACAGGGTATCTGCTAGTCGTGTACATTGCGACTAGTCTACTCGTTTATGTTTTATGTAAAGAATATACACATACATAGAACAGCGTGTACACATGTGCACGAATGCACACATAAATAAATATTTATTTGTTTGCATGATGATATATTTATGTACTTTTACATTTTTTTATGCTCACACGTAAAAATCAAATAAAAACTGTTTTTTCTGCCAATTTTTTTTCTCTTTTGTTAAGCCAGTTTTAAGCTTTTTGATTTGTAAGCTAAAAATAAGTAAAAGTCGCATCTAATTTGCAGTCAAACTTAACTTAAATGATTTTCGTATTGAAAAAAAATGAACTTAGATTAAATAAAAAACGAAATCTGAAAAAAAAGTGATATCTATTTTTAATTGGGTTAAAGCTTTTTTTTAATTGAAATAAAACTTTTTTTCAGAATTCTTTTCTTAATCTAAGTTTTTTTTTTCAATTCATAAATATATAAAAAAAAAAAAAATATATATATATATATACTTTTGTAGAAAAACATTGCTGCCTGAATTTCCAGTTTCATGGCTTTTGGTTTTGGTTACAATAATAATAATGAAAAGTTGTTAAAAATCCTATTTAAAAGTTAAATGAAGCAAGAGTTTCATACAGAGCAGTACTTATAACTTTATTACTTTTTGTACTTTCTCGAAATCAAATCCAATCTACTCACCTGTTGCCAAGCAGTGGCCACACGCACACACACACAATACTTGCACATACACTAGCATTTAATTAATTTGCCAACACTTTACATAGCCTTTCATAATTTAAGAGCAGGCCACAAGCACATACAGCTTATATCACACCCACACACACATACACACTGCCATACACATACACACACATACTTGGGTGCTGAACTCACTTCACGTCAATTGCTTAACTTTGGTCCTGTCAAGGCCAACAGAATTAACATAACGAGTGGCATGGAGCAGCAGCTCTCCGAGTTGTTAGTCCAGCGGGGACATAATTTGAGTGGTTTTCACCTGTCAAAGGTGGGTCTAGTCAGCGCCAGCTATCATCATTCTGTGCCACTTTTTACCTGTATATATATATATATATATATACGTATATATATATATTTATATAGTGACAAATCGACCCACTGAACGACTGACTGACTGACTGACTGACGGCTAATCTGACATTGTGATTTTAGCACTGTAAAAAGGTCGAGACCTTTGCCCTGTGACAGCTGAGCTGTTAAATTCCTGCTGCCGAAAGCAAAATAAGAAGCAAATCGGTACAGAAAATGAAACAAATAAAAATATTAAAATATGCAACAAATGAGGAATGAACGACTGCCAGTTGCACTTCACAAATAATACAATAACAAATTAAAAATATATGTAAATTGTATTTAAGAAAAACAACGGAATATAATTAAATTATGCAAATGCAATGTAAAACTTGTTTAATAAAGTCATTAAGTAGTTGTGCACATGTAAGCGTGCAACTCGAGCGTTTATCAAACATGGGCATCACTTACAACTGCTGTTTTGATAGCTTTCCCGTTACGGGTAAAAGTGGACCACATTTTGCTTTTTCATTTCGGTTTTCTGTGCCAGGACACGCAAATTGCTTGTCGGGCCGGGAGCATCGCGTATACCTCGACATTTGCCTCGCCATTTGATAATTGCAAAACGGGTCGTGTAGGTGAGGTTGAAGCTTTAGGCCGATTGGTTGGCAGATGCAAGATGCAGGCGGCAGGAAAACAGCCGCAAAGCAGCGAATGCAAAATTAATTAAAAACAAAATAATACTTGTCAAGAAAAATCCTCGAGGAGACACACAACTTAATTTAAGTTTAGTAGAACTTGAAGCGCAGCTGCCAAAAGCTGCGTTCGCTTTAAGTGATGAAAAATAAGTGAGTGGCAAAAATATGCGGGACGGACAATCGAGCGGAGGGAAATTGCGATGAATTTCAATGAAAATTGCATTTTTAAAAGCAGCGTTTGAAATAAAGACAATTGTGTCGCACATTGGAAGCTTCACTGCTTGCAGAGGGAGTGGCGGGCGGACCCTAAAAACAAACGGAGAAACAAACAAACAGCCCAGACAAAAAACCCAAACACAATGGCGTTCAGCATAGGATAGGGTGGGTGCCACTGTATACAGTCTTCAAGAGGGAGCCGCAGCAGCAAAAGCAGCTGTAAAAAGTTGCAAATGCCATTGTTTCTGCAACGAACAGCAGCAGCAGAAGCAGCAGTAGCAGCAGCAGGACAAGCGCCGCCATTAAATATGGCGCATTAGTTACAAGAGCATAGCGCATGGAGGAAGCTGCTTCTCCCTTCCATTCTCCTGCCCATTGCCCATTGCCCAAAGCCCAATGCTGTGGCGCCTGCTCTTGTCGCCAGCTTGTGATAATGGCTCATAATGAATACAGTAGACCACACTAAGACGTTTTTTGGAGCTGGCTATAACCAAAGACCAAGTCAAGCCATTAAAATGCAGCCCACAGTGCGTATGAGCAATGATGGCATAGGAAATAAGTTCCACTTTGGACCTTAGTAGACCCCTTGGCACAAATGCTATCAAGATAAATTTCGAATATGCAGTTCATATATAAATTTATATCATTTACAATATTCATTTTAAATAATTATATTTATTTTTAAAGAAAAAGTTCTTTTGTTTTTATTATAATATCGAATAGTCAACTAATTTGAATTCATTTAACATTTTTAATATAAATAGGGTATTTATAAAGTTTTATAGAGTATTCCCATTAACTTTTTTGAAGTTCAAAAATTACTTCTTAACACAAAAACTTTCTTAACTTTCACTCATTTTTGGACTATTTAAAATTGTTGCTTCTAAACTTTGCTTTTACAATTTTTTCCTTTGATCCTAGTAACAAATTCCACGAAAACGATTTTAGTCCCAACTTACAATTTTGTAGTAAGTGGACATTTGGACGGTTGACAGGCGCTTTCCTAGAATATTTTACGGTTGGGTACAAAGCACAACCCACCGACACCCAAAGGTAGTTCCGAGCGAGGAAGAATGTAAAAAATGGAATTGGCACTCAAAGAAATTGCAATGGGCCACTAGCTCGGCTTGCTACCTGTGCACCTAGCTGGGTTACCTGGCTGCCCAGCAAGTGTGTCGCCTTTAAAGTGATTTATGTGGAAATCTGAGATTAACGTGTAAAGTGTTGGGAAAGTAGGAAAAACGCGCCGTGTAGGAGTTAAGGCGGAGATGCAAAGGCAACCGAGGCAAAAGTTTTCCAGGCCTGCCCTCGGGTCTGCACCCCGTTGATAATGATGATAGTGTTCCGAACAACAACAAAAATTTATTACTCTGGAAATTGCATTATGAAAAATGCATAAAATAGCAGGCGGCCAGACCTGCTTGCCAGTTGTAATTATGTGAAATGTTCATATTTAAATTAAATTAAATTAATATCAAGTGCTTTGGGCTATTAGAAATTTCAATAATTGGCATAAATCAAATAATAAACATTCTCATCACTAAAAGGTAAACACAAATTTATGGTTTTATTTTAGCAACTATATAACTGAGTATGGAACATATTTTTGCATAGAATGCAAAAAAAAAAAAAAGAAAATTTAATTAAAATCTGAAATAATGGGACTTTATGCCCAGCCAGTCTCCTAATCAACGAATCATCACATTTATTTCGATTGAAATTATTTGTACAGAGCATCCACGTTACAAAATGGTATAACAACTCAGAATTCGACTATATTTGACGGAGTTGTACGAATTGGGGGTGTGACCAAAAATAAAATACTGCATACTTGATGACTGAGACATTATGGTCAGCCAGGCCACTAAACAACGAAACATGGCAGGTCTTTCGGCTGTATTCTTTTCTACAGAGTATCCACGTTACAAAATGGTATCGCTTATCAAAATCGGAATATATTTGACGAAATTTCAAAAATTCGGGGTGTGACCAAAAAAAATACCAAAAAAATACTGCATACTTGGTGGCTGGGACATTATAATCAGCCGGGCCAGTAAACAACGAAACATGGCAGGTCTTTCGGTTGTATTCTTTTCTACAGAGTATCCACGTTACAAAATGGTATCGCTTATCAAAATCCGACTATATTTGACGAAGTTTCAAAAATTGGGGGTGTGACCAAAAAAAATACCAAAAAAATACTGCATACTTGGTGGCTGGGACATTATGGTCAGCCAGGCCACTAAACAACGAAACATGGCAGATCTTTCGGTTGTATTCTTTTCTATACAGTATCCACGTTACAAAATGGTATCGCTTATCAAAATCCGAATATATTTGACGAAGTTTCAAAAATTGGGGGTGTGACCAAAAAAAATACTGCATACTTGCTGGCTGGGACATTATAGTCAGCCAGTCCACTAAACAACGAAACATGGCAAGTCTTTCGGTTGTATTCTTTTCTACAGAGTATCCACGTTACAAAATGGTATCGCTTATCAAAATCGGAATATATTTGACGAAGTTTCAAAAATTGGGGGTGTGACCAAAAAAAATACCAAAAAAATACTGCATACTTGGTGGCTGGGACATTATGGTCAGCCAGGCCACTAATCAACGAAACACGGCAGATCTTTCGGTTGTATTCTTTTCTACAGAGTATCCACGTTACAAAATGGTATCGCTTATCAAAATCCGACTATATTTGACGAAGTTTCAAAAATTGGGGGTGTGACCAAAAAAATACCAAAAAAATACTGCATACTTGGTGGCTGGGACATTATAGTCAGCCAGTCCACTAAACAACGAAACATGGCAGGTCTTTCGGTTGTATTCTTTTCTACAGAGTATCCACGTTACAAAATGGTATCGCTTATCAAAATCCGAATATATTTGACGAAGTTTCAAAAATTGGGGGTGTGACCAAAAAAAATACCAAAAAAATACTGCATACTTGGTGGCTGGGACATTATGGTCAGCCAGGCCACTAAACAACGAAACATGGCAGGTCTTTCGGCTGTATTCTTTTCTACAGAGTATCCACGTTACAAAATGGTATCGCTTATCAAAATCCGACTATATTTGACGAAGTTTCAAAAATTGGGGGTGTGACCAAAAAAAATACCAAAAAAATACTGCATACTTGGTGGCTGGGACATTATAGTCAGCCAGGCCACTAAACAAAGAAACATGGCAGGTCTTTCGGCTGTATTCTTTTCTACAGAGTATCCACGTTACAAAATGGTATCGCTTATCAAAATCGGAATATATTTGACGAAGTTTCAAAAATTGGGGGTGTGACCAAAAAAAATACCAAAAAATACTGCATACATGGTGGCTGGGACATTATAGTCAGCCAGTCCACTAAACAAAGAAACATGGCAGGTCTTTCGGCTGTATTCTTTTCTACAGAGTATCCACGTTACAAAATGGTATCGCTTATCAAAATCCGACTATATTTGACGAAGTTTCAAAAATTGGGGGTGTGACCAACAAAAATACTGCATACTTGGTGGCTGGGACATTATGGTCAGCCAGGCCACTAAACAACGAAACATGGCAGATCTTTCGGTTGTATTTTTTCTACAGAGTATCCACGTTACAAAATGGTATCGCTTATCAAAATCCGACTATATTTGACGAAGTTTCAAAAATTGGGGGTGTGACCAAACAAAATACTGCATACTTGGTGGCTGGGACATTATGGTCAGCCAGGCCACTAATCAACGAAACACGGCAGATCTTTCGGTTGTATTCTTTTCTACACAGTATCCACGTTACAAAATGGTATCGCTTATCAAAATCGGAATATATTTGACGAAGTTTCAAAAATTGGGGGTGTGACCAAAAAAAATACCAAAAAAATACTGCATACTTGGTGGCTGGGACATTATAGTCAGCCAGTCCACTAAACAAAGAAACATGGCAGGTCTTTCGGCTGTATTCTTTTCTACAGAGTATCCACGTTACAAAATGGTATCTCTTATCAAAATCCGACTGTATTTGACGAAGTTTCAAAAATTGGGGGTGTGACCAAAAAAAATACCAAAAAAATACTGCATACTTGGTGGCTGGGACATTATAGTCAGCCAGTCCACTAAACAACGAAACATGGCAGATCTTTCGGTTGTATTCTTTTCTACAGAGTATCCACGTTACAAAATGGTATCGCTTATCAAAATCCGACTATATTTGACGAAGTTTCAAAAATTGGGGGTGTGACCAAACAAAATACTGCATACTTGGTGGCTGGGACATTATGGTCAGCCAGGCCACTAATCAACGAAACACGGCAGATCTTTCGGTTGTATTCTTTTCTACACAGTATCCACGTTACAAAATGGTATCGCTTATCAAAATCCGACTATATTTGACGAAGTTTCAAAAATTGGGGGTGTGACCAAAAAAAATACCAAAAAAATACTGCATACTTGGTGGCTGGGCCATTATGGTCAGCCAGGCCACTAAACAACGAAACATGGCAGATCTTTCGGTTGTATTCTTTTCTACAGAGTATCCACGTTACAAAATGGTATCTCTTATCAAAATCCGACTGTATTTGACGAAGTTTCAAAAATTGGGGGTGTGACCAAAAAAAAATACCAAAAAAATACTGCATACTTGGTGGCTGGGACATTATAGTCAGCCAGGCCACTAAACAAAGAAACATGGCAGGTCTTTCGGCTGTATTCTTTTCTACAGAGTATCCACGTAACAAAATGGTATCGCTTATCAAAATCCGACTATATTTGACGAAGTTTCAAAAATTGGGGGTGTGACCAAAAAAAATACCAAAAAAATACTGCATACTTGGTGGCTGGGACATTATAGTCAGCCAGTCCACTAAACAACGAAACATGGCAGGTCTTTCGGCTGTATTCTTTTCTACAGAGTATCCACGTTACAAAATGGTATCGCTTATCAAAATCGGAATATATTTGACGAAATTTCAAAAATTCGGGGTGTGACCAAAAAAAATACCAAAAAAATACTGCATACTTGGTGGCTGGGACATTATAATCAGCCGGGCCAGTAAACAACGAAACATGGCAGGTCTTTCGGTTGTATTCTTTTCTACAGAGTATCCACGTTACAAAATGGTATCGCTTATCAAAATCGGAATATATTTGACGAAGTTTCAAAAATTGGGGGTGTGACCAAAAAAAATACCAAAAAAATACTGCATACATGGTGGCTGGGACATTATAGTCAGCCAGTCCACTAAACAACGAAACATGGCAGGTCTTTCGGCTGTATTCTTTTCTACAGAGTATCCACGTTACAAAATCGTATCGCTTATCAAAATCGGAATATATTTGACGAAGTTTAAAAAATTGGGGGTGTGACCAAAAAAAATACCAAAAAAATACTGCATACTTGGTGGCTGGGACATTATAGTCAGCCAGTCCACTAAACAACGAAACATGGCAGGTCTTTCGGTTGTATTCTTTTCTACAGAGTATCCACGTTACAAAATGGTATCGCTTATCAAAATCGGAATATATTTGACGAAGTTTAAAAAATTGGGGGTGTGACCAAAAAAAATACCAAAAAAATACTGCATACATGGTGGCTGGGACATTATAGTCAGCCAGTCCACTAAACAACGAAACATGGCAGGTCTTTCGGTTGTATTCTTTTCTATACAGTATCCACGTTACAAAATGGTATCGCTTATCAAAATCCGAATATATTTGACGAAGTTTCAAAAATTGGGGGTGTGACCAAAAAAAATACCAAAAAAATACTGCATACATGGTGGCTGGGACATTATAGTCAGCCAGTCCACTAAACAACGAAACATGGCAGGTCTTTCGGCTGTATTCTTTTCTACAGAGTATCCACGTTACAAAATCGTATCGCTTATCAAAATCGGAATATATTTGACGAAGTTTAAAAAATTGGGGGTGTGACCAAAAAAAATACTGCATACTTGGTGGCTGGGACATTATAGTCAGCCAGGCCACTAAACAACGAAACATGGCAGGTCTTTCGGCTGTATTCTTTTCTACAGAGTATCCACGTTACAAAATGGTATCGCTTATCAAAATCGGAATATATTTGACGAAGTTTCAAAAATTGGGGGTGTGACCAAAAAAAATACCAAAAAAATACTGCATACTTGGTGGCTGGGACATTATAGTCAGCCAGTCCACTAAACAACGAAACATGGCAGGTCTTTCGGTTGTATTCTTTTCTACAGAGTATCCACGTTACAAAATGGTATCGCTTATCAAAATCCGACTATATTTGACGAAGTTTCAAAAATTGGGGGTGTGACCAAAAAAAATACCAAAAAAATACTGCATACTTGGTGGCTGGGACATTATGGTCAGCCAGGCCACTAAACAACGAAACATGGCAGATCTTTCGGTTGTATTCTTTTCTACAGAGTATCCACGTTACAAAATGGTATCGCTTATCAAAATCCGACTATATTTGACGAAGTTTCAAAAATTGGGGGTGTGACCAAAAAAAATACCAAAAAAATACTGCATACTTGGTGGCTGGGACATTATAGTCAGCCAGGCCACTAAACAACGAAACATGGCAGGTCTTTCGGCTGTATTCTTTTCTACAGAGTATCCACGTTACAAAATGGTATCGCTTATCAAAATCCGACTATATTTGACGAAGTTTCAAAAATTGGGGGTGTGACCAAAAAAAATACCAAAAAAATACTGCATACTTGGTGGCTGGGACATTATAGTCAGCCAGGCCACTAAACAACGAAACATGGCAGGTCTTTCGGTTGTATTCTTTTCTACAGAGTATCCACGTTACAAAATGGTATCGCTTATCAAAATCCGACTATATTTGACGAAGTTTCAAAAATTGGGGGTGTGACCAAAAAAAATACCAAAAAAATACTGCATACTTGGTGGCTGGGACATTATGGTCAGCCAGGCCACTAAACAACGAAACATGGCAGATCTTTCGGTTGTATTCTTTTCTACAGAGTATCCACGTTACAAAATGGTATCTCTTATCAAAATCCGACTGTATTTGACGAAGTTTCAAAAATTGGGGGTGTGACCAAAAAAAATACCAAAAAAATACTGCATACTTGGTGGCTGGGACATTATAGTCAGCCAGGCCACTAAACAACGAAACATGGCAGGTCTTTCGGTTGTATTCTTTTCTACAGAGTATCCACTTTACAAAATGGTATCGCTTATCAAAATCCGACTATATTTGACAAAGTTTCAAAAATTCAGGGTGTGACCAAAAAAAATACCAAAAAAATACTGCATACTTGGTGGCTGGGACATTATAGTCAGCCAGTCCACTAAACAACGAAACATGGCAGGTCTTTCGGTTGTATTCTTTTCTACAGAGTATCCACGTTACAAAATGGTATCGCTTATTAAAATCCGACTATATTTGACGAAGTTTCAAAAATTGGGGGTGTGACCAAAAAAAATACCAAAAAATACTGCACACTTGGTGGCTGGGACATTATGGTCAGCCAGGCCACTAAACAACGAAACATGGCAGGTCTTTCGGTTGTATTCTTTTCTACAGAGTATCCACGTTACAAAATGGTATCGCTTATCAAAATCCGACTATATTTGACGAAGTTTCAAAAATTGGGGGTGTGACCAAAAAAAATACCAAAAAAATACTGCATACTTGGTGGCTGGGACATTATGGTCAGCCAGGCTACTAAACAACGAAACATGGCAGAAAATACCAAAAAAATACTGCATACTTGGTGGCTGGGACATTATAGTCAGCCAGGCCACTAATCAACGAAACATGGCAGGTCTTTCGGTTGTATTCTTTTCTACAGAGTATCCACGTTACAAAATGGTATCGCTTATCAAAATCCGACTATATTTGACGAAGTTTCAAAAATTGGGGGTGTGACCAAAAAAAATACCAAAAAAATACTGCATACTTGGTGGCTGGGACATTATGGTCAGCCAGGCCACTAAACAACGAAATATGGCAGGTCTTTCGGTTGTATTCTTTTCTACAGAGTATCCACGTTACAAAA
The DNA here is from genome assembly GCA_037075185.1 of Drosophila pseudotalamancana. Taxonomy (NCBI): domain Eukaryota; kingdom Metazoa; phylum Arthropoda; class Insecta; order Diptera; family Drosophilidae; genus Drosophila; species Drosophila pseudotalamancana. The sequence goes on along the minus strand of JBAMCK010000563.1, from coordinate 1,565 downwards.
TGGTATCGCTTATCAAAATCCGACTATATTTGACGAAGTTTCAAAAATTGGGGGTGTGACCAAAAAAAATACCAAAAAAATACTGCATACTTGGTGGCTGGGACATTATAGTCAGCCAGTCCACTAAACAACGAAACATGGCAGGTCTTTCGGTTGTATTCTTTTCTACAGAGTATCCACGTTACAAAATGGTATCGCTTATCAAAATCCGACTATATTTGACGAAGTTTCAAAAATTGGGGGTGTGACCAAAAAAAATACCAAAAAAATACTGCATACTTGGTGGCTGGGACATTATGGTCAGCCAGGCCACTAAACAACGAAACATGGCAGGTCTTTCGGTTGTATTCTTTTCTACACAGTATCCACGTTACAAAATGGTATCGCTTATCAAAATCCGACTATATTTGACGAAGTTTCAAAAATTGGGGGTGTGACCAAAAAAAATACCAAAAAAAATACTGCATACTTGGTGGCTGGGACATTATGGTCAGCCAGGCCACTAAACAACGAAACATGGCAGGATCTTTCGGTTGTATTCTTTTCTACAGAGTATCCACGTTACAAAATGGTATCGCTTATCAAAATCCGACTATATTTGACGAAGTTTCAAAAAATTGGGGGTGTGACCAAAAAAAATACCAAAAAATACTGCACACTTGGTGGCTGGGACATTATGGTCAGCCAGGCCACTAAACAACGAAACATGGCAGGTCTTTCGGTTGTATTCTTTCTACAGAGTATCCACGTTACAAAATGGTATCGCTTATCAAAATCCGACTATATTTGACGAAGTTTCAAAAATTGGGGGTGTGACCAAAAAAAATACCAAAAGAATACTGCATACTTGGTGGCTGGGACATTATGGTCAGCCAGAACCACTAAACAACGAAACATGGCAGGTCTTTCGGTTGTATTCTTTTCTACAGAGTATCCACGTTACAAAATGGTATCGCTTATCAAAATCCGACTATATTTGACGAAGTTTCAAAAATTCGGGTGTGACCAAAAAAAATACCCAAAAAATACTGCCTACTTGCTGGCTGGGACGTAGTCAGCCAGGCCACTAAACAACGAAACATGTCGGGTCTCGGTTGTATTCTTTTCTTCAGAGTATCCACGTTACAAAATGGTATCTCTTATCAAAATCCGACTGTATTTGACGAAGTTTCAAAAATTGGGGGTGTGACCAAAAAAAATACCAAAAAAATACTGCATACTTGGTGGCTGGGACATTATGGTCAGCCAGGCCACTAAACAACGAAACATGGCAGGTCTTTCGGCTGTATTCTTTTCTACAGAGTATCCACGTTACAAAATGGTATCTCTTATCAAAATCCGACTATATTTGACGAAGTTTCGGAAAGTAGGTGTGGCTTCAAAAAAAATGCCAAAAAATGCTGCATAATACGGTGACTGGGACACTACAGTCAGCTAGGCCATGGCTCAAACAACGAATCTTGGCAGATTCGCAAACGGCTGTATTCTCTACAGAGGTGAGCATAAACGTTACAAAATGGTATGCTTATCAATCGGACTATATTTGACGAAGTTTCAAAATTAGG
>JBAMCK010000559.1:0-49444 GCA_037075185.1 Drosophila pseudotalamancana | reverse complement strand
TCTCGAAATGCATCCATCGGCAGTTAACGCTTGTGCCATGAACTGCGATCCAAATTCTCCATCTTCGGCAGTTGTCGTCATACCAAAGGAGCCAAAGAAGCCGCCAGTACGCAGCGAGCTGCCAATCAACTGGGAGATCATGCATCCAGCAACATTGTTATGCGTTGTAAGTGTTTAATTTCAATTAACTAAAGATGGATATTTATATATTCTTAATTAATAACAGATGCGTCCAGGACTTACGTATGTAGATCATGGCTCGATTGGTGATAAGCCAAATGTAATGCAGCGCTTAGGAGTCATTGTCGACAATCAGAGTTTCACGCCACCGGACGTTCCAAAAGATAGCCCGCCGGAATGTGGCTGTAAATGTTTGCAACAGTCTGTTCAACACAAATTTCATATATGAAGAGTATTAGAGAAGAGAGAAGAGCAACAACTTAGCTGAACTTTTTAAATGCAACAATATGTCTTAACTTTCAATACTTGATCACAATGTGATAAGAGTATATTGATTATGTGCATCGTCTTTCTTGCTGTCCGTCCGGCCAGCTGTCCCGTATAGGCACAAATTGTTTTTGGCTGCTATTCATGTCGGAGTCTAGAGACAAAAAACAATATACACATGTAATACACTGAGCTGGATAAAGTGTTTGAAGCGTATGAAATCGGAAAGCTATATGAATCTTCGACCAAATTTAAAAAACAAAACTTACTAACTAGACTGAAGATTGATTCAACTAAATTTTTCGTTACGGCCGAAAAAAAAATATTTTCTGTGTCTTTGTCGAAATTGCCGATTTTCAACTGGTATTGATCTGTGAAGCAAAGTATAAAGCGGCTGGCAATATCCGACTGAAACATTCTTACTTGTTAATTATTTAAATATACTTCTACAGTTTAGCACTATCATTAATAAACATAACCACAGACTAATAAGGATGCTGTATGTTTATAAGTATAAATATGTATGTATGTAGTTTTATCATTATTTGTCTTGTATTGTATTGAATAAACACTAATCAAATTCAGAAAACCTTATCCGGTTCGATTTCTTTTTCTTGGGTTAATCAACAATTATTCGTATATATTTCGTAACAAAATATTCAGAAAAAGTAGGCACGTTAGGCTGAAAATACGGAACATCATTGCATAAATATTGCATTTGGTCTTCACTGGTTACTTAATAATGGGTAATTTAAGGGTATTTTATGAAAATTCCTGTGAACTCCTCCCATATAAATGTAAAGAACAATTTTGGCAACACCAAACTTAAAAAGTTAAACATGTTCTGATTAATAAGACCTTAATAGGATTTAAAAAAGGGGCTAATGTTTTAAAATAATTATAATTTGTTTGCATATTTTTTTAAATTATAGAAGACCCCATTAAAATGACAGTTACCATATGTAAGTTTTGTTATTAGCTTAACTGAGTGTTAGTCAAGTATTTTATTAAACGTCGGAAATTAAAATAGTATATGAAAAATTTAATTAAGCCTGAGTCATTTCGGACAGGTGCTAAGTTTTCATGTATCTGACCCGTAATAACCACAAGAAAGATTTTGATTTTGAACTAAGAATTAAGTCATATTTTAGGCGATAATTTCGTGTAATCGATAGTATCTAGTGTTCATTTATTTACATATAAGATGTAACTATCTGGCAGTCTGACTGGGAACAACAGCTGATCATTGTTAGTATATAAGAGGACACATATATAACAATTACAACAAAATATTAATACGCAATGTCGAAATTAATTTCATATGCCACAAAGCAAACCTTGCGGAATACACGACTTGTTGCAAATCCAATGTATGTTAAAAGGTAGATTTCGAAGTATTAAAATAAAATTCATTTCATTGTTAGATGTCAGCATGCAGCTAACTACATTCACATGGCGGCGCCGACTTCGGCACATAACACATATTCAACTCTAGCTGGCGGTCTTACAAAACAACCGGTGCTGCGACCGACGACTGTTCCGCTCATGGGTAAAATACCACAGCGAAGCATGTTTATCCAAACACAGGACACACCGAATCCAGATAGCTTGAAGTTCTTGCCCGGCGTCGATGTGTTGGGAAAAGGAAATACATATGACTTTCCCACTGGCACGGCAGCTCATTGCAGTCCGTTGGGTAAGTCGTGTCCTATGTTAAAAGTTTACATTACAATTACAATCCGTTTATTTTAGCTAAGCTATTGTTTCGTGTCGAAGGCGTACGTGCTGTATTCTTTGGCGGAGATTTCATTACTATATCTAAAGAAGAATCTGGGGAATGGGGCCTTATAAAGCCCGAGGTTTTTGCCATCATCATGGATTTTTTCGCTAGCGGATTACCTGTACTACACGAGGCGCGACCCAATGCGGATACAGAAATTTTTGACGACGATGATGAGACTGTTATGATGATCAAAGAGCTCTTGGACACTCGTATTCGTCCAACAGTGCAAGAGGATGGCGGCGATATAGTTTTTATGGGCTACGAGAATGGCATTGTTAAATTGAAAATGCAGGGCTCGTGCTCATCATGCCCTAGCTCAATCGTCACATTGAAGAACGGCGTCCAAAATATGCTTCAATTCTATATACCAGAAGTAGAATCCGTTGAACAAGTGTTTGACGACGCTGACAAAATGGCGAATAAGGAATTTGAGCGCTTTGAAAAAAGTTTAAAGCAAAAGGAGTCCCCTAAAGCGCCAGTTAGCATCGGCGGTACTCCAAATTAATCTTCTTTTAATTATTACTATCCTTAGTAGGCCTAGAAACTATGTATTCAAATGTTTGCATATGTTGCTGTTAAAATAATGTAAAGCTTTAAAACGTATATTCGGACTATTTTGTGTTTGCTTATGTATTTTTCATCTTTGTAAATGGGCTTCGGTTGTATTGCACGGATATGCTTCCGGCAATAAATGAAATCAAGATTTCAAGTCTAGTTCAAATGTGTGATATTAATTCGAATAAATGTCTGTATGCGAACGTAGGGCAATTTAGTTAACGAACGATTAATATCGATATATATATCGGAGACGTCGAGTCATACATTACATTATGAAAATATCGTTATCGATAAATATTAAACTAGTCGCTCAGTCACACACAAAACGAAGAAGCGCATATAGCAAATTAAAGCTGTTTTATAGTCATACCAATAATATAACGTGTGCAATTGAACTTAAACCCACCTCGCAATACAAATTGATAGCAACTCAAAACAAAACAAAGAGCAAACAAGCATTAACAGCTCTGCGCTGCAAATCAATTGTTACCAATTTGACACCCGAGTTTTGCAACCAGTAAAAAATCGTAAAATATGGTGAAGCTTTTTACACTGAGTGTCTTCTTCAAGGGTGCCACCGAAGCGCGCTTATTGAAGACGACATCCGACTTGCAGTCCTTTTCGTTTTTCCAACGTGGCACAGTCAATGAGTTTATGACGTGAGTATTCCATACAGCCGTTTTGGCGACGCCCCCACTTGCGCCCATTCATTACATATGTTAAATATTAATTGCTCCGGACACAGCTTTGCGTCAAAGACAATTGTGGAGCGCACACAGCCGGCGCTCAGACAGTCTGTTAAACAGGATACTTACATGTGCCATGTCTACGTACGGGCCGATAATTTGGCTGGCGTGCTTATCGCTAACGATCACGACTACCCGAACCGTGTGGCGCACACGTTAATTACCAAAATACTTGATGACTTTTCGGCTAAGGTGTCGGCCGACCAATGGCCCAACGGTACTGAGTCAACAATTTCCTTTGATTCACTGCCTGCATTCTTGATCAAATACCAAGATCCAAAGGAAGCTGATCCGCTGACGAAAATGCAAACCGATTTGGATGAGACAAAAATCATACTGAAGAACACAATTGAATCCGTGCTGGAGCGTGGCGAGAAGCTAGAAGATATGGTCACCAAATCGGAGCAGTTATCAATGCAAAGCAAGGCGTTCTACAAGACAGCGAAAAAAACCAACTCCTGTTGCAGCTTCGCCTAAGCCCCATTCAAAAGTACACAAACTGGAAACGGAAACACCACAAACAAACACCAACAAATACAACAACCAGAGGGCATGAAGCGAACTACAATGGTGCGACATTGGCTTAGAATTTGTATGCTTTTTATAACATAATTAGTTAATTTTATATTTAATATATACTTAACATACATTTATATATATATTTATACGTATGTATATGTAATCGCACGACTGTGCCGTAACTCATATGTATGCCCATAATGTCTGTAAAGCGTTCTACTTGGCATTTTACTGTCTGCATGTCTAGGCTAGTGGTACAGATAATGTTATACATATGCAATTATACCAATACAATTATGATATACTTACATATATATACATATACATATTTTGTATAAGCGCTTGTATGCCATTTAAGAATGTGTGTCTGTCTCCTTCGGTTATGTGGTCTCATCTTTTAAATAGCTTTTGTTTTGTCTCTCCGCACGTGTTATTCCGATGCCGATATCATAGAATACCTGGGTCTGTGCGCACCTATGTACATACTATTTAAGTAACGCGGTGTTAGCGACTTTAAACTGCCGAATACTCAACAGACTCCCACTGCAAGTTCTGTCTGGGCTAAAAAATAAAATGATATCTAAGCCAAATTTGAAGAGTTTTAGATGTTCGCTATCTGAGAAGGTAGTCTGCTTTGATTATAGATCTTATCTATTGAGCTCTTATCACATTGTAAACATTCTTAGACAATCGGTTGGTATTACTCGCTGTGACGCATTGGAATACCCAATCGGTTTACCCGTAGTACCTCAAAATTCCAAGCAATACACTTAAAATTGTTATCCAAAACAATTACATTTATTATTGAAAATGGGTTTTTAATGATACATGCATTTTAAATGCTAATTTCAACGAAGCTTTAATTATATTTTTTCTTAAATTAAAACAATTAAAAAATATGTTTTTTTTATGTTAATTATCCGCTATAAGTTTATTATTTATGTAGTTCAATACATAATTAATTAGGGTATATCTGTGTATCTTTAACCCTCCCTTTGGCTGCCCAAAGAACATTAAACATTATTTGAAAACAGTGTAATAAAACATTTATTCCCTGTAAAATGATCTGCTGGTTCGAAACTAAGTTGAGAAAAAGCAAATACCTTGGTAAAAGAATCCCAATTTTGCCACATCGCTCGAAACAAATTTTAATTTATATTCTATTTGGTGTAGATGTAAAAGATATTTCCAAATAAATGCTTGCAAAAAGTGCGCAAATCCTAACCTTAGGTTTAAAGGCAAAGTAGGTAGTCTTTATATTGGATGCGACTGGAAACACTTGCCGTTGACAGAGATGGCGACACTGGATGTGATTGTCCATTTGGAATAGCAACAGCTCTCAACAGCTCCAGAGTATTTCTTTAGTGTCGTTGCTTAACGTGCATGGCCAAGAGCTTTGTTTTAACACGTTTTCGATCCCGCGAAATGATTTCCATGCGCTCCTTAATGCTCGTTTGAAAGAAGATCAGGTGCAGAGTGCGGCTGGCTGAGCACAGCTGAAGTGCCAAAGCAAAAAAGTGATCAGTTATACGAAATAGTATTAAACGTAAATATAACCTGTCTCACCTGTTGAAGCAGGCGTGCTTTAAGGCGTATATTGGCCGGCTCCTCATGGTCAAGACTGTTGCCATATGTCTCAAGATGTAGGTTGAGCACAAAGATGAGCGTGTCCCGTATAGTCTGAACGATACGTTGGACTTGTTCCGTTCGGAACAGGCGTCGCACCAAATAGCCGCGCGTGGCGGCATTGAGAACTGTGGCGGCCATGTGACGTCGTTCCGAATCCACATCGACCGTTGATAGCTGGTGATGATCAAAGGGCATGTTTATATAAGCGTGACAAATTTTGATTCATGTTAGAAAGTTAAAGTTAGTTCGCTCTCGATTTTTTTTTTATTAAACAATCGAAATGGAAACGTTTCAAATGCTTAGCTAATATATTTGTTCCCAAAGATTGCCCAACGTTGGGCTTAAGGCACTTGCTTGACTTCGATTTGTTAATCAATTACTTCTTGGCCACAAAACGCTGCTGACGGAGCAAAACAAATCAAACATCATTCAGAGCAAGATAGTTAGGAGAAAGGAAGAAATCTTGTTAATTATGTTTGCCCAAGTCTGGGCTTTCGGACTCTACTTACAGTCTGACGGCTGGGTGAAATACTTCGGCGTGTTTTCGTTATCGATGGCTGCTGCTGCTGCAGTTGTTGTTGTTGCTGTTGCTGGTTGCGCGTATACCCTTTCGTGGCCAATGTTGGCGTCTTGTTACCAACGATTTTCGCCGGTGGAGACCTGCCCTGCGGGACTGGATTGACCGCCTTCTTAGTCATCGGAGGCTTTGAGTGGCTGCGTTGCTGTACAGGTTTTTTAATTTTGCTGTTACTCTTGTAATTACTATTCCTGCTGTGCAGGGGCATAGATCTAGGCGAGCTGGCAGCACTCTGCAACAGCTCTATGGGTTCCTCCGAGTCGTTGTCTATATCGAAGAGGCGTTTGCGTGCAGTATTCGAAACCGAATCGTTATCCAACAGCTCATCAAGCTGCGCATAAGTTTGCGGCGTCGAGTCCAGAGAATTAAGTGTAACTGTATTGGTGGGTGAGGATTTTGACGGCGTTGGCAAATCATCGGTGCTGGTGTACTCGGAAACCCCGCTCGGACTCCGCCCGTCTGGGAGAGGTTCATGAGCATAAGAGGAGACATTAATCTCTGCGCAAATCTGTTCGATTAGAAATTTTTGTTGCCGGTCAAATTCCTCCTGCATGCGACGCTGCTCCTCGTGTTGGTACTGAACCAATTGCTGAAAGCGATCTCGATGGGCGCTTTTAATGTCCTTAAACATCTGCTGCTTAGCCAATGCCAGCTGTTTGCGTTCCAGCTGCTCCTGCTCCGCCAGTACACCATGGGTTTCGTGCAACGCACGTTGCAGCAGCTCCTCTAGCTGCTGTTGCTGACGTACTGAGTTGCCACCACGTCGCCTTCCTATTGGTGACGACTTGAGTGTATCGACGAGACTGCTGCTAGCACTGCGCTGCACTTGCTTGGCCTTGGACTCGACGGTGTCTCGTCGCAAATGCGCTAAACTTTGCGCGGACGAACAGCTCGAGACGTTGCCTGGCAGTGCAAAGCGGCTTCGGAACGACATTGGAACTGGGGGATCGCTGATTAGTGACGGTGGCGGCGGAGGCGGAGGTGGTACTAGTGGCTTTTGGCCTTCGCGCTGCATATGTTCGACGAGCGCCGGCGACGGCTGGTCTAGCGTAAATGAGCGAGAGCGATGCAATTGCGTCGTCATGGGCATTTGGGCAGCGTTAAGTGAGGGACTGGTGCTTGAGCGCAGCATCCGCTTATCGGAGACCAGAGTTTCATTATGCCAGAGCAACTTGGCTGGCTGCGGCTTTAGTGGCGTCCTCTTTCCCAGTCCAGTACGCTCGAACTGAAGTATACGGGTGGTTATGCTGTTCAGCTTGCGATGGCGTGTGCTCAGCGCCCGACTGCAGCTTGTCGGCTCTGGAGGAGGTGATGCTGTTGGTTTGGCTGGCTGCTGTTCATACTGGGGTGTTGGCGGATTCACGCAAATGGTTGGTATCATGTTAGTTATGGAAACAATTTTTGGTTCAATGTCGAGTGTTTGGGGACGACTACGCGGCGAATTGAGTTGATTCATCAGCTGTTGGCGTGTGCTATCATAAATAAAAGTTTCCGTTTGCTGCAGCTGTGGCAATCTCTGTGATTTTTCCATAGTGCTATCGTTTAAGTCGCAGCTGCTGTTGCTACTACTGTTTCCACTGCTGGTGCTGTCTGAGGGAGCAACTTCTTCCTCGTCTACGGCTGATGTTGATCTGACGGCATGGGCCTGCTTGTACTTGGCCTCTAGCTCCAATGCACGCTGTCGCAGTTGCCGCATCTGGTGTCGCTTTTCCGCTGTCATCTGTTTGGGTTTATGCTTGAGTGATGGCACGCCCGCAACCGTAGTTAGCTACTTACCAAAGGCGGCAATATGGGCTGACCATCGATGCGGAACTGGGACACGTATTCTGTCGGCACTGGCAGTTGATTGGAATTGGCGCTGGGTGTGTCGGTATATGTGTTCTTCACTTCCGTCGATAGTGTGGCCCCATTTTCTTCTGTGGCGGCACGCAGCATATCCATTGCCAAGCTGTCCAATTTGAAGCCACATTTACAAAAATATATAATAAAATAGAATTGGATCAATTCAACATACCTTGCATTATCCATAGCCATGGCAAATTTTATTGTCTGTGCACTATGAATTTGGAATGTTCTATTGAAAAATGCCAAACGACTAGCCCGCGTGCCTTTTTTGCGCAAGAAACGCAACCCAAAAGCAATATTAAAAACTAACAATTCATTTGTTGTGCGTCCGTTGCTATGACAATTTCAAGGGCAACTGCGCACTGTGCACGGTGTCCGCTGCTACATCCAAAACTAACAACAAAATGAAATGAATAACTAAAAATAAAGAACTGCTTGACATTTGCTTTTGCTGTTTTGAATGATCCTGCCAGCTTGATCAAATTATTAAATTCAATTTGTATTCCAACAAGTTGCCAGGTCTGGCAAGCCGCGCGCTCAAGTGGTGCATGTCAATAAACATATGATTTCCAGGGATAGTAAATGAAATCGATAGCAATGTTGGTTTTGGTACCTATCGAAATCTCGATTTATCAACAGTAGAACATATCGCTAACATTTGCGTATAGTAGCATTTGATATCGTTGTGCGCGTTTCGTAGCTTCCTCGTTGTTATTATTAATAGTTTTGTTTTTGTTTATTGTGGTGTTCAAAAAACGAAGCAAGCAGACAGTCTCCAAAAAGCGCGCAACCTTCAATAATAAATCAAAAGTATACCATTTTTTTTTGTTTGTGTTAAATCATAAGCCTATTTTTTTTAGAAGGACGTACGTTGTACGTACTTGCCTTTAAGAATCATCCTCAATCGCCCCCCCGCACATGACGCGAATAATATTTGCTGTTTTTGTTTGTGCTGTTGCGCGCTGAGTGCTCCAGGAAATTTTTAAATGTGTGTGCAGTATTACAAAATGAAATAATTCAAGAACTACAACCATATACATGAACAACTATACATATGTATGTATAACTGAGTTTAGAAATAACATTTTATTAAAACACTAAAATCACATGTGCGCGTAAGATATGTATGTATGTATGTTACTTTATGCATGCTTATGTATCTAAGTATATGTGCGGGTGGTGCTATCCAGCGCAGCTGCCCTTTGTGTGGTTGCGAGTCTTGAACTGTTACTGTAAGTAACTGCGTTTTAGTTTGTTGCAAAGGGAGGCGTGTTTTAAATTTTTGTTGCTGTTTTTTTTTTTTTTTTGTGTTTGTCTTTTTGTTAAGGTTTTTAGCGAAAAAGAGGCATGTACGAGTGTCAAGCCACTTAGCTGACCGTTTGCATTTTTTGCGTTGTCTATTCATTTATGTACATATGTACTTTTGTATTTAATTACTTTGTACGTAGTAAAATAATTTAGAATACAAAATGACAACGCCATTCACACATACACACACAAACAGTATGTACGCATAAATGTACACATAAAATATATGTATGCCTCTACATATGTATATACATATACATATGTTTGTATGTATGTATATTCTGCGACGCAATTGAAAAGACATCGAAGGCCAAACAACTTTGCCGTTTTTGTTTTTGCCTTCTTCGTTTTACGCTTTTCTGTTAGTTGATTTTGTTTTTGTTATTATCACAACTTCACTCACAGTTCTCACACTACTTGTTATTGATTGCCAGTCCAATCGCTCTTTCACTCTCTTTTTTCTGTCGGTCGCTCGCACGCTGCCGGCGTCGCAGCAAGTGCCATAACGCCAATGCAGTTTCACTCAAAACTCCCAAGATAACTGTAAACTAAACTGAGCCAAAGGATTCATTAGGGAGTTACTCTTAACAACAACGCAATTTTACTTTCTTTGTTCATAATATACCCTAAGCACAAATTCAGGGTATACTGATTTTGATCAAATACATATATAAACATAAAAATGGAGTGTGTCATTTGTACATTCATTTATTGTAGGTCAGAACGGTATATTGAAATTTGAAATTTGAAATATATGTATATGCTTATATATCATACGCAGTACAATCTGCTATTTGTTTTTTCATATATGAACCCATTTCCTTTATACCGATAAGGCATAACTCACAGCCTATAAAAGCTAGACGCTCCAAACTTGGCATACAATTGCTTGCGGTGTGTTCACATTTTGAATATTTCCAAATTTGGATACTATTCCCTAAACTGAAGACACATTTCAAAAAGACGCGTCGTGGGATTTGGTCCCCACGTTCACAAAGCGGGGTACCATTTTTATACCCTGCAAAGTACACAACGTGCTTTGTAAAAAGTGTGCTAAGCGTGCGTGTGTGCGTTTATTTTTGTAAATGTGAGTGAGGAAATACATAAACTAAAATGCTTCAAACAACAGTTCGGGGCTCCGTTCTGTTCAGTCACTCCCAAATACATCAGTTTTAAAAATAAATACGAATATAGTTCGATTACGGTTTAGAACATGTGTATTCTATACATCAATCATCTGAAATATGGTCCAATTAAATATAGGCGTTAAAAACAGGGTATAGCGTTGTTCATATTAAACAACTAGCCCTTTCCTTTCCATAGTTGAGATGATGACGAATGTAAAGACCAATAGGCAGTGCCCTATATTATAAACATCGTTGTTTTTGTCCCAATTCAGTGTACAATAATAGAAATAAAAAGAAAATAATATTTTCGAGTTGCCAAAGCGTAAATACTCTTTTAAATGTTATATATACACACATGTTCATACATACATACATATGTATTTACACAGTTCATGACAGATTTATAATACGTTCTGAAAGGGTATAATAATAATAATAATAATAATAATAATAATTATAAAAATAATAATAATAATAACATGAACAACAACAAGATTGTTTTTCATTTTTGGACTTTTCGTTTGCATTTATTTTTTTGGTAAAATGCCATAATTTTGTTTTCATGCAGCAATATTTCATTTCTACGCAGCAGCAGCAGCAGCAGCAGCAGCGTCCGGAAAAGCAAGTTGGCTCAGTCGGTGCCTCATTGCGAATTGAAATACTCTGGTTGTGCATTCAGTTCAGTTCAACTGCAGATGCGCAGTTTATAACGGCGCCCATGCGCGCACAGCTGATCGGTTGAAACTAACCTAACCTAACGGCAATACAGTTTGAAATCAACAACTACAACAACAGCAACAGATAAACAAATAACATACTATTATCAGCTTCACTATATATATATATATATTTATATATATATATATATATATATATACATATATAAACATAAATAAACGCTATAGCAGCTGGCTGCGATAAAACCAAAAACGAATCCACAAACATGTTCAAAATTCCACGACCGTCGCGGGCAACGCTGCTGGGCGCTGCCATTGCGCTCGGCATGGTGATGTTAATATCCTGGTAAGTACATCATATATATGTACATTTATCTATTTGTTTAGCATTAAAAAACAAACATACTGACCACAACCACTTACCACAGAAAATATGTATAGATAGGATATCTAGAATAAACTTGTTCGCCAACAAAAATGTATGCGATAGCTCGGCTCTACTTCGCATTTGTTTGGATTGCACATTCTTTCCTGTTCTATGGAAAAGCGCAAGCTATGTATGTATGTACATCCCTTATGTACGATGATCGAGAGTGAGTAAGCCGGCTCTCTATTGTTATCCTAAATATATAGAATGTTCATATGTATGTAAATGCATCTGTTGCAGTTATTCCTTTCGAAGGAATTATAGGTTTACCTTCGAAAAGAAAAATGGAAGGGCGGACTTGCACGGATACACCCGCGAGTATGCGTATAAGTATAGGTATAGGTGCATTTGGGGTGTCTATAACTTGTTACCTGCCGAATTCACAAAAATTTAACTAAAGATTCTTGCCCTTCGGTTTTTCCAAATCTACGTTAGTGCTAGGTAATGTAGGATTATGTTGTCGTTTGCATATACATACGTATGTATGTATGTATGTATACACATAAGTAAACAAGAAGAAAACAATTTTCCAAATATTCGAATAGAAATATATTTTGTTATCGATTTTGGGCTAGTACCAAGAGTTATAACTCAAATAAAGGCATTAGCCCCGGGAAATATATCTGAACACCTGCTAGTTTGTTCATAAATAAAGCAGGCTATCGCACGCAGTCAGTTAATTATTTAAACTTTTAAGTGCGTTCACGCCTCTCTATTTGGGTCACGAATCACATTCATTTGCATTCGCATGTCTCGCGCATTCCCTTTCCCAATTCAAAATAAGCAAAACAAAAATACATTCAATAGCCGGTGACGACGACGCAGAATTTCAAAGCGAAAGTTCCACAGGAAGAGCACGGCCAGAAAGACAGAAAGAGGGAGGGAGCGAGGGAGCAAGGGAGAGAGAACTCAGAAAAGGCGAGAGCAGGAAAACGGCTGACTAAACGTCGCGTGGCCAGTGCTCATACCCTTACTCAAAATATTGTAACACAAAATATGTAACTAGAGATGAGCGCGTGTTCAGACTATATATTTTTGTTTTTCTTGAATGCAGAGTGATTCGAACACAAACAATATAATTTGCACAGTTAATGATTAACCATGAAGTAATATATATATATATATATATATACATATATGTATATTGCATTAAATACCACGATTTCCAAAACTGTGCTAATTACATTAACGTATATGATGCACAATTGTAAATATTTCACAATGTAAATTTATATATTTATATATTACAAAGCGCATAAATTACATGACTTTCAGAGTATTTAAAAGTGGGCTTTCCACAAAGAACTTCCTTGTAGTTAACAGTTGCAATATTTTATTTTGGGCAAAAGTCTATACATATAAACTTATACGTATGCATGTATGTACATGCATTTATATATACATACATACATTTATATATATATATATATATATATATCTATATTCGTGCTTACACCTTCATTTTGGCTGGCTGCTGGCCCGTCAGTGCCCCCCTCTGACATTTCCCAACCTTTCTTTAGAATGGCGCGTGCATACATGTGTATGTGTGTATGTTTGTATGCCTGTATGTGTGGTCAAATGCGTTGTTTTTCTTTCGTGCTGGCTTTTTATGTAGATACATATGCACATACGTTATATGTATTCATGAATATACATACATACATACATATGTAAAAATGTATTTATATTTGTGTAACAGTGAAATATGTATTTGCCTGTGTGCGCAATTAACCAAAGAAAAATGCAGCAGAAATGATTTTCACGCAGCCTCAGACACAGCTTGCCAGATAAAGTACACACACATGCACACACACTTTTCTATCCACATACATATACATACTTAGCTACATATGTATGTATGAATATACACCTAGCCATGCATACATGAGTATCTTTAAAGAACAGTACGATATTACGTGTATCTATTGCACTTGTTATTTATTGTATTAGTTTTGTTTATCACTCGACTATCAGTGAAAAAAAGAGAACAGGAAAATAACAACAGCAGCAGCAACAATTGCAATTGTTATTTAGCTAGAGGTTGTTTGTCAGGCAACGGACGCAAACAAATGCAAATAACAATAACAACGAATACAACAACAACAACAACAACAACAACAACGACAACGACGATGACAACAAAGTCGAAAACAAGTACTTGTATCTGACAAAGCTCTCATCGCAATCTCGATAGCTTTGCCTCCAATAAATAATCACTAGCAGCTATCAAAAAAAGCCAAATCTGGCTTTATGCAATATCCCGCACCTCTTGCACAAATATCTTTTCGTATAATCGGAAAGTTCTATAAAATACATTTGAAAAAAGAATATTCTAAAGCATTTAACTGCAAACTCATTGAAAAGAGTATTCGATTTCTTGCTTCCGACAGAGATTTATTCTCTGGCAAGATAAATTTGCTAATTTACTGCAATAGAGAAAAGTAAACTAAAAAACAAGATGTGAAAGGCCAACAATGCGGTAATGATAGATAGTTTCTAATGCAAAAAAATAAAATAAATAAATAAATTATACAAAAATTCTTAGATTATTTATATGTATATAATTACATATACAATTTAGCATATAAAACTTCTGCATGTTACATACACATATAAAGTTAGTTTTCTTTTAGTCACTTTTCCTTGAATTATTGTTCCTTTTTTGCTCCTTGTATGTCCCACATATAGAGTTCTTATCTTTTTTTTTTAAATCTATATAACAATATATGTATATGTATGTACATATATCGAACTGAATGTGCGACACGTTTATTCGTCAATCCATTTAAAATGCAAATTTTACACAATTTTTGTTGTAAATTTTAATGCAATAAAAATGCCTTGAAAATTTTAATAAATATGTGAAGCATCCGTTCTTTTACTTAAACGCAAAGGGAAATGTGTTATTAAAAACCTGTCTGTAGTCTAATGAATTAATTTTAATAATGGAGTGCAATGGGTACTCAAAAATTTAGGTATTTGAAATCTGTGTCTACAACACGTTTCTATATACAAACGGACGGACAGGTTGATAGATTGTTAGATAGGGCTAAGCGGACTCGGTTGTTAATCATAATTAAGGGTAGAAGTAATTCACTGTGTAGTGGTAATGATAGTGTAAAACAAATACCCTGTAAACTCACAATTCTTACTCTTTGCAGTAATGCATTTGTTCTATTGGAGCTTAGACGTAACCACCTTATAGATTACATACGAAAAATGGACTCTATTTTCCTATTTCACAAGCCGATTACCATTTGTCACTGAGTAAATACTCTTATATGTAAACTTCAGCTTGCTTCTAAACATTTTTACAACCTTATTACGCCTCACCTGATATTTTCTGCTCACGGGGTATAAAAATAAAAGCGAGCAGTTATTAATAAGCCTGCTAGAAATGTCCAAAATCCACAAACAGCCATTAATTAAGCAAAAACTGCTAGAATTCAAATGTTTATAATAATTTAAGCCAGTTTTCGTTGATTGTTTCCGTAGAGAGCGAGAGCGAGAGAGTGCGCGCCAACGAGACAGAGCGAGAGAGGGAGAGCGCGAGCGGGAGGGAAAGAGCAAGCGTTTGCATAACCTGTAAATCAGTCAGTCATATTTTTAGCTCAGGGAACCACATACGAAGAACACGAAAAACATGAAGAAGAAAACAAACAAAACACAGATCAGCTGAGAGGAATTTGTTGTAGCGAACAAAACCAGGTTTGATCTGGCATTAAAGAAGTTAACCAGCAGCTGTGCTTCCTGTTAGGGCATGTTTTTGAGCAACTTAAATCTCTGTAGAATTCTATTTCGTATTTCGTATTTCGTATTTTGTATTTTGTATTTTTAGTAATTTATGCGTTACTTAGGTTAGCAAGTCACATTCTTATATTGGCTGTCAGCAGCAGCGGTTGATTTTAAATTGAGTTTGTTGCAGTGTGCGCTAACCACCTCTACTTTTTTTTACAGTGTACGTCCTTTGGGTGTGCTCTTTGTGGGCCTATTTAGTTACTGGGTCTATTGGACACGCTGCAGCTATCGAGTTGTGCTCACACCGCAGCTGCGCGAAAAGCTTGAATCTTCGTTGCATCGCGCCGAGGATTGGCGTCGCAATTCACCCACCATGTTCTGTTTAGTGAGCACCGGCTGTTTGGCCACATTTGCCGTTTTGGGTCATCTGTTATCAGGATCGGTTTTGGTGATGACCCTTCTGGTAGTCTCCGCAGTCGTCTCCACCAAATACAATTTAAAGCTTTTACATATCGAACGCAGAGGTAAAAACTCTTCATAATATTTTATTTCGATTGAACTACAATTTTTAACCACTACAGATTTTCAATGGTCGGAGAGGATTAACTACAACAATGCCGAGGCTGAGCTGGATGATGAGTTCATGCCCGATGTTAATGAATCGAATCTATTTGTGTTGGAGCGCGCCAGCGATGTGGCTATCATCAGCTCACCCACCGATGCCGATGGTGACGGCGATGATGATGAGGGCAGCGATGATGTGCCTTCTGAGCTGCTTATACCTGATTCCATACCCGAAATCGATGAGAACTCCACAGACGAGGACGACGAATTGGTGCCCCTTTCGCAGTCTAAACAGAGCTTTGAAACAAACACAGCAAAGCAGGAGCAATACGAACAGGGCAGCCAGGCAGAGGCCAACACGTCAGCTGCCGGCAAGACAATGGACTTTCGTAGGGGGCACTTCAAGCGAGACTCTTCGCTGTCCACCACCTCATCATCGTCGGAGGAGAGCCTTTCCAAGGGGCTGCAGTTTCCCGATCACACCAGCGTTGATGCTGGTGGCTCCTTACTCCGTCAGCTAACTGCTCCGCCCAGCGATGATCCCGCCAACGGAAGTTCTCTTTTGACGTTGGCTGTCAAAACGCAAGCGCAGGCGCTGCTGCCCACCATTGTCTCCAACTTGGTTAAATGGGGTACGAACGAGGTGGACAGCACCGCCAAAAGTCGCCAAGTGACCGCCTTGGATTCATCTGATGAGAGCGACTTTGAGATACTCGAGACGGATGATTTTAAGTAAACTACTGAACGTAGCGTATTACCAACAAATATCTATATATATTTATATATATACATACGATGCATACACGTGTAGAAATCACAGATGCACACACACACATATATATATATATACATATATATATATATAGATTTGGTCTCAACTTTTGATTCGGGCAAAGATTTTTGCATGCCATATGACAAAAGCGAAGCAGACGACAGTCTTCAATTTATATATATATTCAATTACATATATATATATATATATATATATAAATTTATATATCATATTTATTATAGCTCCATTTTATGATTTATCTGAGTATGCAATTTATATAGGTTTGTAATATTCGCTTTCTAAAAATCATATTTGGTTTTGTTCAGTTCTCTCTTTTTGTGCTCTGTACAATTTTCTTTTAATTTTTACTTTTACTTTTAATTATAATCTAATTTTTGTTTTATTGTCATTGTGTGTTTTGGAGCAGCGGTTAAGTTACTAAAGACGCAAATTCAGATTTAGTTGAGTTTTGTTTACGATTTCTATTAGCTGTATGCAAAAATGTAAATATATTAATATTCATATACATACATTTACACATACGGATACTCATGCAAATGTTGAGCTACTTAATCTATATCCACAGCGTGAAAAAAAACCCAAAACAATCGAAAATCGGGCAAAAATACATATTTACTCCCCTATAAACCTGATGCGGTGCTATAAACCATATAAATATAATCGCTTGAAAACAATATGAGAACATTGTATAAAATAATTGTTGTGAGCGATTGATGCTAATTAATGATAAAACGAAATTCAATCGATTTATTTCAATAGTTTATGCTTTTTTATGTTTATCAACTTTATTGTGAGCATTAGAAGTCTATCTTCATTGTAATAAAGGAAATTCATTAGTTTCTAAATAAATAACAAACATTAAATATTTAAACATTAAACTCAAACTATTTTTTAATGTGATGTACGCAATTACAAAATGTTTAAGCTCAAGAAATTCATTTACATTTACATTTAAAAAACACTTGGATTGAATGACAGCTAAGTTTGAAAAAAGGGGAATTGCGATTGGCAATTATTCCGAATGTGTGGCCACACTGGTTCTCATTTAATCTCAATCAATTCAATTCAATTACAAAATTTATTAAGGCGTTAATACAAATAATTAATAAACTAAGAAAAAGCTTGGTAATACTTTTTTATGATATCAAATGATATTTTTAATCAGACTAATACAACAAAAATCAGCTGAGTTTGCGAATTTAAATGTTAACAGTTGGTATTCTTATTGGCGCGCTAAGCAGCGCTGCCAGACTTAACATAGCAAAAGCTAATTTAGTATTAAATACCGAAACGAATTTGTACTGATCTTTTCTCTTTTTTCCTTTTTTTTTTTTTGAGCTATTCAAGTTATTGCTAGTAATGTAGATTGGCTTAAAGTTTAACAAATATTGTTCAAATAAATTATGCTTAAACAAAAAAAAAAACTTAACAAATAAATATTAGACAAAAAGGATATTCAATGTACATAGGGGAATTTGATCTGAATGCAAGCGCAACATTTGAGTTGCGGATGAACAGCTCAAATTTTGAGTTGAGAAGCGGTTGAGAAGCGGTTAAAATTTCACTTTGAACAAATGTTTCAGATTGAAACCGAAACGTAAAGTAAAGTGGTAGAACATCTCGACCAGGCTCAGAATTGAGAAGCCCATAAAAAGGCCAAAAATGCCGCCGCAATTGGCCAAGAATTCGGTTACGCCGTACAGTTCGGAGCGTTTCGAGGTGATAAATTGGCTCTGCTTGAAGTAAATGGAGAGCCTCGACATCTGAGAGCCCGGATAGTCGCGCAGAAACTCCGTATTGCCTTCGGCGGCCAACATTTCATCCAAATCGAAGTTCGCCTGCGAGATTTCCGTATTGTACACCAGCGACGTGCACGCCGGCATACAATTGCAGGCGGTTTCCACGTCCCGCGGCGTTTCGGCGCCCACGTGTAGCTTACGGACGCGATGGAACTCACGCACCAGGAGCTCGCGCTCGGCCCGGTTGTAGCAGTAGATCTTGTCCTCGCTACAGACCGGCATGTCCAGGCTGCGTGGCATCGAGAACTTCACGCAGCCGCATTTGGTCAGGGTGAAGTTGGTGAGGCACTCCAGCTGGCAGTTGGACTCGGAGTACACCTTGAAAAAGCGCAACGCGCGCTCTCGGCTGAGGAAGCACTGCCGCCGATGTGGATGATACTCGGCGATGCCCGAGGAGGTGGTTATCATGTTCGGTTTGACGGCTATCAGCACCTCCTTGCCCATGGGAATGCGCACAAACTGTTTGGACACCTGCGGCACATCCTCCGGCGCATGCAGCAGCACCTTGAAACCCTGAACGGGTCCCCGGCAGGCGTAATTGACCTCCTGCTTGAAGCTCTGCAGGGTCATAAAGATGCCCGACCGGGCTCCAGCGCTGAGCACACGTGCCGGATATGTGTCCACATCACTGGCCGGGTCATAGCCAGTCTCCAGCGTCCAGGATGACTCAGCGGCAGTGTGATTCTCCTGTTCAGCAGTATGATACTGATACGTATGCTCACGGTAAATATCAGTAGGCCGTAGTCCATTGAACGTATAGCAGATGCCCTCCTCTGTCAGCGTTCTCCGGAAGTATTTGTCGCACGCGTTAAAGCGACTCAACCATCGGCAGTAGAAGAAGTACCGTTCAAATGGGGGCAGCATCCGCTCGAGCACTTTGTAGTAGTCCAAATCCTCACCAGGTATTAGGGGCAGGTCCTGCTCGATGATGTGCGTGTTGCAGACGTGGAGCAGGGCGCGAAACTCCTCCATCTCAAGCGAAGTAAGATTTTGGGGCTTGAAAATTCGACTCGCTTGCATATCCTGTGTGAATTGGCTGTAGAGATTAGCAAAGGAATTGTTGCTCTTCGCCTTCAGCACACGCTTCGTTTCGGAGCAAATGGTGACCGCCGGAAAGGGTATATTCCACACGGGAGTCGATCGTTCGGCAAAGCTAACGATCACCGGCGTATCGTTCCACTTGCTGTAGGCATTGTGGATGAGCTTGCCGCAGCCGTAAATCGAGACCACAAAGACGGACAGCCAAAAGACGCGCTCCTGGATGGGACGCTTCTGCTCGCCCAGGTACTGCACGCCGTGCAACGAGCTGTGCTGGCAGTATTCCCGATACGTGATGCCAAACGATTTGCACAGCCTTTTGCAGACCGCCGTGGGACGCGTTTTTTTCAATGTCAAATCGATGCCCGCGTTGTTGCTGTCCATGTCCGAATCCGGAACGGATGAGATCGTTGTGTCCATTTCGTAGGTCCTGGCGCGCACAAACATTGTTCAACGTTAAATCGAGCTGTGGACAGAATTTCACAATTTCAGTTCAATTGTGCCAACAAGTGGTTTTTACCGTAATTTGTCGTTCATAACAAGTACGTTGATCGTTAAAAGTTTAGCGCCAAAATTGATGGCGTAAAAAATACTAAGGAAATTCAATATTTCAAGTATATTTAATTTATCCAAAGTTAAACAAATAATAAATGTTAAATTAATAAATAATAAATTAATAAATAAAAAATAAATAATTAAAAAATAAATAATATATAATTAATAATTTATTGCATCACATATTATATCGTATTTTAATTTGCATAATGAAATAAACTGCCCTACAATATTGCTGTCTATGATTTGAATTTCATGTTTCTTAAGCTGCACTTGGATATTTCATTTGATAGCGGCAAAAAATTCAAAAATTAGAATTTACTTCGAGTATTAATAAGTATATTTTGCAGCTGAAGCAGGAGAAAATAAATACCAAAAGAATTTTGCACAAATTTGCCCGCTGCTGGTCATACTTTTGTTTACGTTCTGTTTTCTTTTTTCAATTACAGTGTTGTTACAATGGAGGGCAATGTTGTTGTACAACGCGTACAGTGGTGGTTAAGATGAAGGTCCAATAAACAGCTGTTTGCTAACATTCAAAATTATCGATAGCAAGAACACAACGACGCAGCAGCACCACCAGCAGCAGCGCAGCCAGCGACAGTAGCAGCAAATATTATGCGAAACAAGAAATCTATAAAAAAGTAGAGCAGCAGCAGTCGGGGCGGGGTAAGCGGGTCCAACAGCATGGAATCTCCAGCGCACGTTACCGTTACGGGCATCGTAACTGGCTGCTTTGGTGAGAGCTCAGCGGATGCTGAGCAAGACAGCCAAGTGACAGCGACGCATAAGAATGATGAGCAACCGGATAATGAGGATGATGATGATGATGATGAGGATGATGACGCTGACGATGGCGATGGCGATGGCGATGGTGAAGGTAATCGGGATGGTGATGGTGACAATTACGATGATGATGATGACGATGATGATGCCAAGGATGCGTACTACGAAGCGCGCAATGGCAATGAAAGTGATGAGCTAGAAACGGCATTCCAAAGTGCGTTGACTTTAGACAGTGACGTCAGAGTGAGTGTTAGTGATGCAGACGCTCAGATAGATGATAGCGATAGACACACAGCGGCGCGCTCAGCCATTGATCAGGTGCAGCAGCTGGAACCGGATGCTGCTGGCGTCGACGTCGTGATGCCTAAAACGCGCAACCAAGGTGAGTGATTCACACGCTTTGCTATTATTGGATATTTTCTCAGCTTCTGTGTGCATCTTTTTTGATTTATTGTTTTTGTTTTTGTTTTTGTTTTTGTTTTTTTTTTTAAGCAGCTCCAAGAGACTCGCAATATGAGACGAACAACGAAAGTAGCGAGCGGCCAGCTCCAGCTACGCCCGATCCAACGGCCAGGCCACGGAATCAGCACCAAACACTGCTCACGACCAAGTCCTGCGAGACGCCCGGGAGCGCAGCGTTGGCATCCGCAGCGAAGATATCGCCCAGCAGCTCGTGCAACGGCAGCATTGGCAGCGATGGCAGCTTCCACGTGGGCGGCGGCGCACGTCGCAAGTCGTGGTCGCTATCGCCGCAAAACGGCGTCCCCAAGAAGAAAACCAAACAGCTTGCTTTGGCCACGGCAGCTGCGTCCAATGGCGATAGCTTCAACCTGTGGGTGGCGCGCGAGTGCTTCGAAACGGTGCCCGCTGAAATGGTGGACTCGCTCAGCGTTGCCGAGCTGCAGGAGCAGCAGGATGAGGAGCAGCACGATCCGAACGACGACGAGGATGTGGATGAAGAAGCGGCCGCCGTGGAGAGTCTGCTCGGCGCCGCAGCAGCTCTGCAGGCCAGCGCCTATCTAGGAGCCGGCGGAGCACAGGGACGTCAAAAGCATTTGCGACAGCCGCCGCAACACCGTCCGCTGGAGCGTTCCTGGCCACCGCGTGCGATTGGACGCGAGTTGAAACTGCAGGGTGATGTCTTCAAATTTGATATACTCGATACGGACGAGCGAGTCCATGCGGAGGAAGTGCCCAGCTACAGTGGCGCCAGCAGCAACAGCAGCTCGCCGCTCCGTCTGCTGGGCCAGCCAGAGGGCAGTCCGCTGCCCATGCGCTTCAAGCCGCTGATCCAGAAAAAGATTGGGCCCGACAGCTACATCAATACGATCAGCACACAGAAGGTGCCTGCCCACATGACCTATGAGTTTCCCACATTTCCCGTGCAGGATCAGCCAAATAGCATTCCTAGCGGCAGCAGCAGCAGCAGCATCAACGCCAGCACCAGCTCTGCCGCTGCCGCTGCCGCCGCCGCCGCTGCTAGCGCCAATGGCCTGGCTGGCCATCACTTTCCCTATCTGCGACAGCATCGTCCCTTGACACGCGCCCTGTCCAATGGCAAGGGCGCCGGCACAGCAACCGGCGCGGATGAGGCTTATCATCTGGGCAGCAGCAGCAGCAACTCGCCACGCCTCCTGCTTTCGCCCAAGCATCAGCGGAGTCCGCCCTCGGGCTGTTCCACGCGCAGCGTCTCCCCGCTGGATCTCAGCCTTAGTCCTGAGCAACATTCCCCCACCCGGGGACGCGGCGTGGGCGGCCTGGAGGCGATTCTGCCGCTGCCGTTGGCGCCGCCACCGATCGGAACGCCCACCTTCCATTCGCAGCGGCCGCAGCAGCGGCTGTTGAAACGCGTGGGTGGCGGCGGCGGGTGTGGAGCAGGAGCTGCAGCTTCTGTGGCCGGTGGACTCATCTGCCCACCCACGCCCACGCATCATGCGCGCCGTCATGCCCGACTGCAGGCCGTCACGGCGAACTCCGCCACTGCGGGCGCCGCGGAGCCCAACTCTAGTCAATTGGATTACAGCCTGCAGCAGACGCCGGCTGGCGAGGCGGGCGTTCGTTTGGCGGATGTGGATGACAACAATGACATGATGCACATCAGCAGCACTCGTCTGCCCTCCATCCCGGAACGCAGCGCGGCGGCGGCCGCAGCAGCCGCTGCAGCAGCTGCCGGCGCTGGAATCATGGAGAGCGCCGGTGGAGGAAATGGCATGGAGCCACCGTTGCCGCCCGCCTGGGAGGCGCGCATGGACAGTCATGGACGCATATTCTATATCGATCATACGACTCGCACCACATCCTGGCAGCGACCTGGCCCCAGCACCGGTCCCGGCGGCCGTGAGCAGCATCATCGGCAGCAGCTGGACAGACGCTATCAGTCCATACGTCGCACCATCACCAATGAGAATCGTCTATCGCTGCACGCAGCCGAACCGTCTGCCGGCCACGGCCACGGCCACAGTCACAGCCAGCTGTATAGTCTTCCACGTGGCGGTGGCCAGACTGCGACTGTCTCCACTGCTGCTGCTGCTGGTGCTGCTGTTGGCGCTGGTGGAGCTGCCGGCGCAGCGGCCGCAGCTGTGCCGCCCGCCTCACTCAATCTGGGAATACACCCAGCGGTGCTGATGCTATGCCGTCCGGACTTCTACTCGCTGCTCCACACCAATGAGGCGGCGCTGGCCATTTACAATCGGAACGCGGCTCTGAAGCATATGGTGATGCGGGTCCGGCGCGATCCTCAGTGCTTCCAGCGGTATCAGTACAACAAGGATCTGGTGGCGCTTGTCAACACATTTGCCCAGCTGAGCCGCGAGCTGCCCTCCTGCTGGGAGACCAAGATAGATCAGTCCGGCAAGCAGTTCTTCATCGACCACCAGCACCGAAAGACCTCCTTTATGGATCCTCGCCTGCCGGTCGACTGTCCACGGGTTGTGCGACATCGCCAGCAGCAGCATCAATACTTGCAACAGCCCCAACCGGATCTGGTTGATGGCAATTGCCTGTCGGCCACCAGCGGCCATTCCAATGCGAGCAGCTCCAGCAATGCTACGGCTTCGGCTTCGGCATCGGCTTCCGCTTCGGCTTCCGCTTCGGTATCCGGCGTGCCGCCATTGCCGCCACCACGACCATGTCGCGGTAGCTCCAACCAATCAGCCACCGCCCATAACTGCACCACAGCGGCGGCCATCGCGTGCGCCTTGAGCCTCAGCGGAGCCGTCGGCGGTCCCAGCACCAGCGGAGCCACTGCACCCGGTCATGAGGATGTCCCGATTGCTTACAATGAAAAGGTGAGCGCTGGGCATCCACTGCTGAACGATGATAACCAACTATAGATACATAAACCGATTCCAAACCGAATCCAAACCGAAACTTGTGCTACAAAAATGGCATCAATGTAGGCCTTTTAATATACCGTTCGACTTCTTCCAGATCTTGATTCCATTAGAATTGTTTATTGATACCCAACTATAGATATGTATCAGTCAAAATGAAAAGTAGTGCCCTAATAGTGTTATTTCTGTAACCCCTTTAATTTATCATGAGTTCCTCACAGATCTTAACCCTTTTAACTTTCACTGATTTGAAGAACTACGTTTGGGCTTCATCTTAAAATTCATCTTGATTTCTTGAAAACTTAGCAGAAACCTTATGGTGAAAGATGATACTCTACTTATAAATATGCCTAGTCTAAATTCATAGTATAGTTAATTCCTTGTCTAAGTTTTCACTATGGTAGAAACCTTATGGTGAAAGATTGTACCCAACTATGGATATATATTCCTTGTTCAAATGAAAAGTCGTTCTAGAATTAACCATTCACAGATCACAGATCACAGATCGCGGATTCGAAACTGATTTAAGGAACTAAGGAAAAATTCCTATATGATATTTTGTTAATGACTAATTTAGCTGCATAAATTTGTTATTTTACTGCTATTCGATTATTTGAACTGCTTAACATCTATGTATTTCCCATTTGCTTTGCAGGTTATTGCATTCCTGCGACAGCCGAACATTTTGGAGATCCTCCGGGAACGTCAAGGCCAGCACACGGTATCCCGATCGCTGAGGGAAAAAATAAACATATTGAGGGTTGAGGGCGTGCCCGCCTTGGAGCGTCTGGGCCATGATCTACAATTGACCATATTGCTAAGGTGAGTGCTAATCATTATGTAATGCTTTACAAATAAGCAATATTAGTGTCAAGGGTAACTAGATAATCATAATGAGAATGAGATTGCAAAATTGTGGGAAAGCGTTGCTATCTGGTTTCACTCTACTCTTCACTTTCTAGACCCTTGAGATACTTTTAAGGCATTAAGTACAATAATCAATAGAATGGCAAAATCTATGGAAACAGTTGCATTCCAAATTTTGGCTTATTAATCGGAATATTTATTTGAAAGGTATTTCACATTTTATGGAACAGTTCTTCAACAGTTGGGGAACTCGACTAGACCTATTGGAATGGGAATAATTGATTTTCCGGTTTCGACTTATACTCGTATCGCTTTTAATCTGTGTCAATAGACCATACGATAAGCTGAATTTGTACATTTGGTTCCACTGTGCGGCAGTCTTAGCCACAGTCTTAGCCACTGTCTTAGCCGAATAGCCATCAGATGCACTTGGCAAAGGTTTTGGCACAAATTGCACTTGCTGCGTCATCGGCCGCGACTTGGATCGTTGGATCGGTGGATCGGTGGATCGGTGGATGGGTGGATGGGTGGATCGACGGATAGGTGGTGCGATGGTGGCCAATGGTGGTGTCGTTGGTGGCAACTGAGTTGCTCGTCCTGCTTCAGTGCACGCGGCTTCGAAGTCGTTGTCGTTGTCGTTGTCGTTGCTGTCGACTGCATGTGTGTTAATTGCATTTGAAAATCGCTGCGAAGGTTGTTCATTTATTTTCCAAAAACACTTTTAATAACAACAACAGCAACAGCAACAGCAACAACAACAACAAGGTTAACAAACTATTTTCAAAGCAACAAATTGCCCGCTCCTCCCACAGCTCGATCTCCTTTGGCATTAGCTATTCGTATTTGATATTTATTAGCTAATTGGCAATATTTCTTTTAAATGTTGACTCAACCACAAATATTGAGGAAATATTCACATGCATTTTCTGACCTTAATCCTAACAACTTGTTAAGAGATTAAGCCACAGATTAGCCGATTAACCGATTAGCCGGCATTATCTAAGACACTTCCAAACAGCTGTCCCACAGATTGAAATTGTGCGATATAATTGCATTCAATTAGACAAATTATCACGCTCCATTGGATCCCAACAACCAGGCGAACAAATCCAACTTGGCTTCGCCGTGGGATTGGACAGGTCAGCCGCTTGTTGGAGCCGTACGTTAAAGTGTAATGTCATCCCACATAGCAAAGTTTGCAATGTCTGTCATGCCGTTCCTCTCAAATTGATCCAAAAGTAATTAATAAACAACATTCAACTAACGGACTCTGACCAGATATTTCCCAACAAAATTGGCTGAGTTTCGATCTAAACTCACGCTCACAAGTGCACTTAAAGCAGCTTTACTTCGGTATTCCATTTAGGCTTAATGGCCTAAATAGACAGTTCGTTATCCATTTATGTAGGTATGTATATTATAGAAATGTCGAAGGTATTGGGAGATTACAAAGATATAACCAGACAGATTGTTATTAGTATCGTGATTAGCAGTATGCGATATTGTATAATAATTGTATACCCTGTAATCATTGTAAATGGGCGGTTTAGGTTTTTGAAGACAATGTATGACAATCCGTGCTGTCTTTAACTCGGTTCGTTTAAGCCTGCGGACTATCTTGAAATTATCGGGGTACATTTAATCTATAATATCTATCTATAGTGCATAGATTGGTATGTATAGAAGTATTCAGAAAGTTTCATCACGGCGTCCAGGGTGTCTCATAGTCAGGCACTCCCGATGGAAACACTCTTAGTTATTTTCCATGCAAACAGGCTATGAACTTGGCACAGTTTGGGTTTCGGTTTACGAACAACTGATTCGCTTTAGGGTTAGGTTCATTGTAAAGATATAAAATTGGATTTCCGGGTTCGAATTGTTTGGCTTTACAACTGGCTTGCAAACATAATTTGTATTCAAGTTTTTTACTCTAGTCCAGTCAAGCACTGCGCATCAATTCCTTTAATTTCGTACCCTGTTACTTTCTTTATTTTTATAAAGAATCACCCTGTTTTACGTTAAATATATGTATATACATATGTATATATTTATATAGAAGTTTTATTTGCTAGCCGCGCCCTTTCAAGAGAGCGAAAACTGGCAGCTTGTGTGGCTTGAATTCCACTCGTGCTAATCCCTCGAAGAGGAGACGCAGTTTAACCCAGTTTCTGGCTTTCGGGGACGGCGACAAACGAGCGTTGCCAATAAACCATAATTTATTGGCTAGGCAGGGTTTCAGCGGCGGCGGCGACTCCAGCTGCAAGTCTCCGGCTCGGATACTAACTTTTGGCCGGGGGTGCGGCAGCGACGTCATCTTCATTATTGCCAACGATCTGACGATCATCGTGATGATCACGCTGGTCATTATTGTGTTCATTGGGGCAGCGTTGAAGCGTTGAAGCGTTGACAAGCTTTCGGTTCTCACTTATTGGGGGACTATTTATATTGATGCTTACCCATTGTAAATGGGTATGCCGGGTATATCGGTTTGAGGGCAATGCATGTAACAGACAAATTGAATTAGCTGAGGTTAGGTATATACATACATACATAATCTGGAGAAAGGATAAGGTTTTTCTACCTAGATCTTTATATACGTTTACATATTTTGGATGTGGGCTTTTTTTGGAGTATTACTTGGTAATATTTTCGACTTTTAGAATTATTACAGCTGGAAATAATGAAGTTAGCTTGTAGCTTCCTTCAAAATATAACAAACTTATGAATTCTTGGGCGGTTATCCAATAATCTTGGTCACCTTAAACACTTTTTGCTGTTATGTGTGCACCCCGATCATCCTATAAAGATAATACCGTAAGCTCCGATGGGTCCAGGGTATCGCACGGTCGGTCACTCCCCACTGGGGCACTCTTACTTGCTGTGTTTGTCATTTGACCCATTGAAGGCGAATCTTGTGCGTTAGTCGCTGGCGTCGTCCCGCATGGTTTACAGTTCATTGGGTTTGGGCTTGGGCATGGGCATGGGCATGGGCAGGGGCATGGGCTTTGGGTGCACACAGTTGCAGCATTTATTAGGCGTGCTAAATGCATGACGCGCCTTTTGGCTGAAACCATCAGCCCCTGCTCTAGCTACAGCCCCAGCCCCAGCCCCAGCCCCACTGCCAGCCAGACGCGACCCAATAACAGCCGGCGATCGGGCGATCGGACGATCGGACGATGAGCCACAGCTATAGCCATGACAGTCGTCATCATTGCACACATGCTCAGCCCCCGCCACCGCCACCGTCCCCGCT
The DNA here is from genome assembly GCA_037075185.1 of Drosophila pseudotalamancana. Lineage (NCBI taxonomy): Eukaryota > Metazoa > Arthropoda > Insecta > Diptera > Drosophilidae > Drosophila > Drosophila pseudotalamancana. The sequence continues at coordinate 21,076 of JBAMCK010000559.1, read as the reverse complement.
CCAGCCCCAGCCACAGCCACAGCCTTAGTCTCGGCCCCACCCCTCGGTAATCAATGTTCACCACCAATGAGTCAGGCGCAGCCCTTCGCAAGTCAAAGCCAAAGCCAAAGCCACAGTCGGAGTTGAAAATCGAATCGCTTTACAGCTGACATCGGCGTCGATGTCGACGTCGCCGACGGCGTCAGCGACTGCGACTGCGACTGCGTCGGCTTCGGCTTCGGCGTTGACGTTGACGTTGGCTTCTATTGGCTTCTTAAAGCAGCAGCCGCAGCCGCAGCAGGCGCAGCAGTTGCCGCCGGCGCAGCTGAATTTGAAGTTCGGCAATTGTTCGGCTGCGCTTCGGTTGCACTTCGGCACACACACACAAAAAAAAAAAATACATATATATATATACATATATATCAATTAAATAATTTTCTTTGCTGTTGTTCAGTTGGTTTCTAGAGTTGTTGTTGCTGTTGTTGGTGTTGCTGTTGTTGTTGGTGTTGTTATTCGCTCGCTTAATTTCAGTTACAATTTTTATATTTATGAGTTGGGTGCTAGACAAACGCGTCCATTCTGCGTTCGCTATTCGACATTATAAAACGCCGGGCAGAACTTTGATTCTCGACACCAGCTCCAACTCCAGCTCCAGCTCCAGCACCGACTCCAACTCCAACTCCAACTTCAACTCCGATTTCGGTTCCGACTCTCGTTCGAATTCGCGCGCCTCTTCAAACTGAAAAACTCGCACCAAAACAGAAGCATTTGAACTGTCAGCGCGTTCGAATCGCCCAAGTTTCAAAATAACAAAAAAAAGAATACAAAAAAAATAAAAATACAAAAAAATAAATAAAAACATAAATAAATCATCGATAAATATACAGAACTACTTCATTTTAAATTAAAACTGTGAACTCTTTTTTTTTTTGTTGTGTTTTGTATTTTGATGTCGCTTTAATTGGTGCCGCGAACAATTTTAAAAGAATTTTAAGCATCCAACGGAATGTTTAGCAATTCAGAGCTCAAGGCTCTGGGCGTGTTGCAAAATGGGCTTTCTATCAAAGGCCGCCTACATCGTGTGGGCCGTGTAAGTAACTAAGTAACTAACCTAACGCAAATGTCTGTCTGGACTGGGATTTCCCCCCTAACCCTTAACCCCCGATCCCAATCATGGGTGTAGCCTTAGCCGGTTTTGTGTGTCAACAAATAATAAAAAAAAATTAAGTGCGCTTCGATCATGACTAAAACTGTGGGAATTACTTCTATTTGTGAAATACATATTTATAGGGGGTGTAAAGATTCATATTTTATGCATTTCCATAAGTTTTTAGAAAAAAGCAGTAATATATACTTATTTTCTTAAAAACTTTTAAACTCTGCGATTGTTATTTTCTTTTTTTTGTTTTTTTATCTGTGATAAAACTTTTATTTTGTTTATCTTATCGTATTTTGTAGGGCTTATTAGTTAATCAGTTGAAGGTTTTAAAAATGTTTGTTGCGTTGATTAAGTCATAGATAGCGCTTAACTAGTGGAGTTTTTTTCTAATACCACCAAAAAAAAGTTAAGAGCTCTCCTATGAGTTTATTGCTTAATATATCAGTTTTCGTATATCATAACTTATTTTACGAATATACATACATATACTTATGAAAATGAATGTATTTAAGAAGTGGAATAGGGTATATTTTAGGGTCCATATCTTACACACTCTTATCATGAATCAGTATTTAATTACTTCCCTTTGGTATATTGTAAACTGTTTTCATATTTACAAAGTTTCACAAAAAAGCCCAAAATATTTTCCTTTTTCAACTCAAACAGAGTATCAGGCAGTCTTGCATCCGACTGCAATGCGCTTATTTGTTATTATTATTGTTGAAAGTTGCTTTGGAATTGGTAAAGTGATCCTCAAAACATTTTATAGATTTAAATTGTCTTAGAAATGTTTCTCGAAGTTGTTTAACCAATAAATCTCACCTCTCCCCTGACTATATATTATACGGATAGGGAGGAATACGTCAACATCCTGAGTTCTCGTATTACGGTTCTGCATTCCATTTGTTTACTATACAATGCGAAATAACGGCATGAATCACATCCCATTGAATAGCCACAAAATTCGCGTGCAAAGCAATTTTCACTTGCCTCAGACACTGCGTCATTTACAATCGCTGAGCCCAGAAGAAGGCTCCACTTTCACACTTCCTTGCCCCATGTTACAGTTCCCACGATTTTGTTGCAGCTTTGCCACCCAGTGGAGACCCGAACCCTAATTATGTATATCTATCCCATATCTCCCGGTTTCTATTGTTTGGAATGCTACGTAAACGAATCGCTTGCGTTTCTATCGCACTCATCTTATGCAAATCTAATGCGACAATAAAATGTGGATTGGTCGGGTGTGTACAATACTGTGATACCCTGTAATAATCGCTGAACTGGATTTAGTAATTCTTAAACATCATTCTGTCTACAAATGTATATATAAAGAGCAATTTGAATTAATGTTCTTTATTTTTGAATATTTTCTTAAGGTTTTCCATACCTGATAATCGATATTTATCGATATTGTAGAAATGGGGTCATAAAAAACATACTCAGCCTTTTTTCTTATAATTAATGTGTACTAACTATATTCTAATTTTTTCTCGCTCTCTATCTTATAATTCCTAAGATAAATAAATAGATATAGATATATGTATATATATAGATTATATTTTATAGATAGCTTAATAGGACTAAATCGAGTAACAGTAAACATAATCTGAATCTCTGCCAGTTACATACACTTCCACAAAAATAATATACCCCTCAACCGCGCTAGTCTTAACTGATTACAGGGTATCAAAACAGTGTAAAGTTATGTGTCTTCATATTGTTGTTTCTCTTGTTGTTCATTTGCTTTTATGATCTTGGCTCCGATTACGCACACTAACGGGAGGCTCAAGGACTCAAGAGGAGTCCATCTGAAGTGTCTGTCACTCGTATTACGCGCAACCAAATCCAATCAAATGGAATTGAGTAGAGTTCGGAAACAATGGGAAACATGTTGAGGCCTTATCGAGGCTCTCATCAAATTGGGTCTGACCAACCAGTTGTAAATTGGAGACAATCGATCAACTGTTGCAACTGCCACTGGTCGCATATGTTGCCACCCCACAGTGCACACGCACACTCACACACCCGCTCCCCTCCCCTCCCCTCCCATCCCCTCCTCTATCACCACCCCACTGGGGGGGTTAGTTGCGACATTGTTTTGTTATTAAATTCGTAATACCCCCGGACAACGGTTTTATCATGCCGTATGCTTATCAACCTAGCTATCGGGCCTCGCTCTCATGATTCTCTCGCTCTCTCTCTCTTTCACTTTCTTATTTTGTTGCCCTCTCGCTCTAACTAAATGCAACAGCTACGCGCTTTGAGCCTCGAGAACCTGCGCCGCGGCCCAGTTATAAAAAATCGCTCGCATCGCATTCAATAAAACAAATTTTTTGTTATTGTTTTTAATTTTTGTTATTTTTTGTTGTGTCGTCTTTGTTGATCTTCGGCAACTAAAAGTTTCTTAACGGCACATTTTGTGCGTTTCTCTGTTTTGTTTATTTAAACATTTTCAATATTTATAAAATACGCTAATTGAGTTTCCATTAGGCCAACAAATGGGACTCTTCTCCAAGTTCAGTTTCACCTACAATACTATGCTGGGCAAGTAAGTCGACTTCTTCTTCTTCTTCTTCTTTTTTCCCCCCCTTTTGTTGTTGTTGTTGCGGAAATGAGAGCTGCAAAACATGTCTCAAATTTTCATACATATTTTGCATACTGCACACACACACACACACACACACACACATACGTATGCATATGTATATTTAGCTTATATGAAATATACTTAATTATGGAATTTTGTTTTGTTATCAGAACAAGAATGTTGGCCCAGAGCTTAAGCTGTTACAACATCTGCATGGGAATATATTTGAATAACATGCATCATATATCTGCATATGCACACACATATATATATATATATGTATATCTACATACTTTATATCCATATGTATATGTGTGTGCATATCTATCTAGATCAGAGTCAGGAAGTTCGCAAAAGTAGAGCTGGAATGGGAGATAACAAAAGTTGCAGATAAATCTATTTGTCTCTATACAGAAGAACGATTTTTATTCTTGCATAGCCCAGTAAATAGTATTATAAATAGCTCCATTGAGTATGCATACATATATTCCTGATATTAATATAGAAAAACATTCTAGTTAGTCGCTCAGTTTTCTAATTGCTATATCATAAATCTGCATAAGAAATCAATTATTAAAAGTCATGTTTTTTATTTGTTTTTTTTTTTTTTTTTTAAATTGAAAAACTGAAAAATTTAAGATGTCAACCCATAAAAACGGTTCGTAAAATGGGTTCAGTTTTTTAAAATTCTTCGGTTTATTTTCAAAACAAATTTGGTCATTATTATATTTTGCTTTATGGGATTATCGATATTAATGAGTGGTCCCAAATAGGATAATTTATTTTCGGTCTATCGTGTTTAGATGGACTGTGTTTTCGGTTCATTTTTTCAGTTGAAGTTGCGAGTTCTCAAGATTTTATTTTTATATAATTTATTAGATTATGAATTTCACTTTTTTGACCACAAACAAAAAAGAAGTTAGTACGATATTTGATATATGTATTTGTTATGATACAAAATATATAAATCGATACCAATAATCAGAGCTATCACTGTTTAAAATTCTACAATATTTAGATAAACAAAAAAATGTATAAAATTTACAATTTACTAAAGTTTATTTATGTGTAGTAAATGTATCTGTTATTTATAAATACAATAGGCTGCACTTTGAGCCGTTCGACTGTGATAATATAATATATCTATATATGTACATACATAGTATGTAGATATGTATTTATGTATGTGCATTCAACTAGTTGCTTTCTGATAAACAGAGCAAAGTGAAGAACTTAAGAGTGGTTCAACAGCCCTTTCCGATTAATGAATGCATATGTGATATATTAATATAAGTATGTGTGTGTGTGTGTGTGTCATATATACGGGACGGGACAGTTGATAAACTTGAGCGATCTCTGGAAGTTCCATGAACGGAAGCTCGTAAAGCTAATTCAATTAAAATCGATCTCAGGCAACATTTTTGGATGACCTATTGGATCATCAGATCGCGATGCAATTCGAGCTGCCGCAAACCAGAACTTTGGGGCGGACACCAAACAGAGCGCACGGACGCACGCACGCACCATTGTGGGTGACGCGACCCGCATGTTTTAAAAAAAAGTAGAAGAAGCAGAAGAAATAAACGCGAGTGCGTTTAAAAACGCGCGCGCGTTTTGCGCCGCATTTAATATAAGTTAATTGCAATTTCCTGTTTTTATTTCTTTTTTTTTCGTCTTCTTGTTGTTGTCGTTGTTGTCGTTGTTGTTGTGGTTATTTTTCCGCTAATAATTTGTTAAATTTAGTCAATTTTGAAAGTAATTTGACACGGCTCAAATTATAATGCCGATCAGTTACCACTCCGAAATAGCTTTTTATTTCGATTTCGATTTCGATTTTGTTTTTGTTTTTGTTTTTGGCTTTTGGTTTTGCTTTTGGTTTTCGCAAAATTGGAAATTAGTCATTTCCGTGCCGCGTAAAAGAGGCGTTAATTGCATTCAAACTGTTGTCACTAGCGCTCGGACACGCCCCGTCGTACAACCCCCTCCCTTCCCCACCCCCCTTCTCCATTCCAACCGCTGGCAGCCACCGATCGCCATAATTTGTATTATTAATTGACCAATTTTTAAATTCAAGTTGAAGGTCAAAAAGTAAGCGCGAAATAGCACCAAAAAAAAAATATATATATATATATGTTTATATATTTATCTATATATAACAGAAATTATGAATCGGCAATTAGAATATTCGTATTGGCTGATATTATTGAAGCCTACGATTTCTGGCCAAACATTGGAAAAAGTCTCGCCAAGGTTTCGACTGCGGTTTCTCGAGACTCTTCCGGCTGCGCTTTACTTATAGTTTACTATCTTACTACACTTTGTTTCTAGTCAATTGTATTCCAAATAGAACTTCAAGTGGAAAATCAATGCCAGGTGTTAAGCGGGCTGCAATTTATTTGGTTGCGCTACTCGATCAAACGGCATATTGCTTCATCGAGCCTTTTTGTTCAATTCTCAAACTGCGGTATGAGAACTTATCCTCCAAATATATCTTTATCCGTTATCCGAATCAGTTGAATAAACATTTATCCATATGGATATGGATCAGCTGGATAAAGATTTATTGCTATGGATAAATTTGGAATTTGACTAAATACTTATCCGTGTGGATCAGAATCAGTTGGATAAGCATTACCTGTATTTATGTGAATAAGGTGGCCTTTTTGTTCAAGTCTCAAACTGCGGTATGAGAACTTATCCTCCAAATATATCTTTATCCGTTATCCGAATCAGTTCAATAAACATTTATCCACATGGGTATGGATCAGCTGGATAAAGATTTATTGCTACGGATAAAACTGAAATTTGACTAAATACTTATCCGTGTGGATTAGAATCAGTTGGATAAGCATTACCTGTATTTATGTGAAAAAAGGTGGCCTTTTTGTTCAAGTCTCAAACTGCGGTATGAGAACTAAACCTCCACATACATCTTTATCCGTTATCCGAATCAGTTGAATAAACATTTATCCATATGGATATGGATCAGCTGGATAAAGATTTATTGCTATGAATAAATTTGGAATTTGACTAAATACTTATCCGTGTGGATCAGAATCAGTTGGATAAGCTTTACCTGTATTTATGTGAATAAGGTGGCTAAGCATTTATCCCTAGGGACATGGATCGTATTGATTAGTCGTATGTAATATAGTTAGGTCGAATAAATCTCATCTCCATGAAAAACAATTTATCCGTATCAATAGGTATCTGTTGGATTTATCAGTTGGATAAACATTTATTCGTATGGATTTAAATTTTAAAGTTTTTATATCCCGAACTCATACAAAAAAATATTTTCACTTTAAGGAAATCGTATATTTTTAGGAAATGCCATATTTAAACTAATTGTAAGCTATACGATTACTTATCGATTTATTGTTGGTTGTGAAATTGTGAACATTTATCAATTTGGGTCTTTGCCGACTGTTGATAAGTATTTGGGTTATTTTATTGAGTAAGGTAGCATTGAAATACACTCGAATAGTCTAAAGTTAGGGGTACGAAAGTAAAACACTTGTTAAATGAAGTATTCAAATTGAGATTTTGATCAATGACGGAAACTTTGCTATCGATAAATTATTTTACCAAACGAAATAATCCTATTTCGTGGAAGAAATAAAATAACTGTACTTGTTGAGAGTTCTGACAAAGTAGTACGAAAATATCAAATATTTTCTATGTATTTATAATTAGTTTTATCCAGAAACGTTTGGAAAGTTTATTTATTGGACTGCTCTATTCATATGCACCTAACTTTTTGGAGCCTGAAAACTAGAATTGATCAGGAAAGAATTATAGAGATAACGATTTCACAGTTGCCGGACTATATTAATATTATCTTTATATAAGGCTAGCTGATCATCTGTAGCTTAGATCATTGAATTAAATTCTAAATTAAATTACTCAAAAAGCGTATTAAGCAGTCGGATACACCCGATTGCCGCTTGTTGCAATTGTTTATGCTTCTTGTCAGCTTAGTCAGTGGCGTAACCGGAAGGAAGATTAATTACGGCCGTTGATCATGGAACAAGCGTGCAATTTGTCTAGTTTGAGTCCATTAGTTAACGCCCGGATCGTTCCGATCGGGGTTTATGTATGAATTATAGATCATCATCATCATCATCATCGCTTTAATTGACCTCTCTCTTACCCTCTCTCTCTCCCTCTCTGCCCATCTCTCTGTATTGCGCAGCCTGTTCGAGCAGGAGATCATGAGCTATGTTCCTATTGAAGAGCGCAGTCCGCAGGGTTCTCCGGTGCTGAGCTCCCGAATGCCGCAACGGGCGCCGCCACCATTCCGGCGGGACTTTGAAGCCAAGCTGCGCAGCTTCTATCGCAAACTGGAGTCCAAGGGTTACGGCCAGGGGCCACACAAACTCAAGTACGTGACCTCCGGGTGACTATTGCGAAGGGAAACTCTGTTAATTTTCGCTTTGCTGCATTGCAGATTGCACATACGCCGGAGCCACCTGCTGGAGGATGCATTCCGTCGCATTATGTCGGCCAACAAGAAGGATCTGCAACGTGGTCGTCTGGCCGTGCTGTGGGACACCGAGGAGGGCCTGGACTACGGCGGGCCGTCCCGCGAGTTCTTCTTCCTATTGTCGCGCGAACTATTCAATCCCTACTACGGCCTGTTCGAGTACTCCGCCAATGATACGTACACGGTGCAGGTGTCGCCGCTGTCGGCCTTCGTGGACAACTGCCACGACTGGTTCCGGTTTAGCGGTCGGGTGCTGGGCCTGGCTCTGGTCCATCAGTATCTGTTGGATGCCTTCTTCACACGTCCCTTCTACAAGGCGCTGCTGCGTCTTCCGGTCGCCCTCAGCGACTTGGAATCCCTGGACAACGAGTTCCATCAGTCGCTGCAGTGGATACGGGACAACGATATTGGAACTGGGGTCGATCTGGGACTCACCTTCTGCGTCACCGAGGAGCTGCTGGGGCGAGTGGTCGAGCGCGAGCTGAAGCCGGGCGGGAAGAATCTCATTGTGAATGAGAAGAACAAGAAGGAGTATCTGGAGCGGATGATCAAATGGCGTTTGGAGCGCGGCGTCCAGGAGCAAACGGAGTCGCTGGTGCGCGGCTTCTACGAGGTGGTTGACTCCCGGCTTGTCTCCGTCTTTGATGCACGAGAACTAGAACTGGTGATCGCGGGCACCGCCGAGATCGACACCAATGACTGGCGCCTGAACACCGAGTACCGTTCCGGCTACCATGACAACCATCAGGTGATCATCTGGTTCTGGCAGGTGATCGAACGCTTCAGCAACGAGCAGCGTCTGCGCCTCCTCCAGTTTGTCACGGGCACGTCGAGCATACCGTACGAGGGATTCTCGGCTCTGCGCGGCTCCACCGGGCCGCGACGCTTCTGCATCGAGAAGTGGGGCAAGCCGAACGCCTTGCCCCGTGCCCACACCTGCTTCAATCGGTTGGATCTGCCGCCGTATCCGACGCCGGAGTTGCTCTACGAGAAGCTTCTGCTGGCCGTTGAGGAGACAAACACGTTTGGCATTGAGTAAACCAAATGTCGATCGCATTGTGGATGCCATTGTGGATGGCGTTATGGTTGCGAATGTGGCTTTTGATTTGCATTTGCTGCTGATGCGTGATATTTGACGCAGTTTGTTTATTATTATTATTATTTTTTTTTATTATTATTATTATAATTTGTATTACTTTTCATTGTATTTATTGTATGCATTAGTGGCTACGGGCTGGCATATTGTTGTTGCCAGCAAATCGATTAGCTGAACAGACTGTTTTTACCTAACAGCAAATCATTCTCTATACATATATACATACATATATACATAAGTATATATATATATTCGTATATATTTGTGTGTGTACAATTACTATTATGTATATAGATAGCATGATTTGTTGGCAAATCTCGTTGCTTGCAAGTTTGTACTTTGAATTGCCGCTTTGATTTTGCCGTTACCGTTACTGTTACCGTTACCTCAAAAACTTTTTGCCAGCGCTCAAATGCGCCGCACATTGCAGTCACTAGACGTAAGATATAAATAAACTCACACACACACACATACACACACACATACACAAACACAAACACAGAAACGCTCGCCAGTTCAAACACACACACACCCACACACAGAGACTTAGACACGCACGCACTCTACACTCAGAAACAGACTTACACACACACATACACTCACACACACATACCTCTGAACCAATGAGAAACTGCAGTCTCTAGTGCTTAGGAACCACACATCTCTTAGACTTTGAACAAATGAACTACAGTTCGTTCACTTGAACTTGTTTACTTAAAAAGCTGCCTACAAGAAATTTGCAACTTAAATCTAAATCTAAATCTAAATCTTTAACCTTAAATCTTCGTCTCGCAGGCAAAGCGAAACGTTCAATCGTTTTTCTTAGCACTTCCAAAACGATACCAAAAAAAAAAAAAAACTTGAGAAAAAAAAAAAACAAAACTGAACGAAACTAATTTAAAAAGTAACAAAGATCTAGGTTACACAGAAACCTATGAAAAATTCTACGCCAATACTTAAATAGCTTGTAATTTCGTAGCCTTAACAAAAATCTCTTTAGATATGTGCGTTATTAGCTATGCATTCCATTTAGGAATTGAAAGATTGAACATACGTATGTTAGTTATACTATTTCAAACTAAAATTATACAGAAATCTAATTAAAAGAAATGTAAACTGTTTTTAAATTTACACAAAAAAAAAACAAAGAAAATAAAGAAAAGAAACCATATATGTATGTAGGTCCCGAATACATAGTAGTATATTATATATACAATACACTATATATTGGTGATCCTCAAATAGAAATTGGTCCAATGCGTTGCTTGGCTTTATTGGTTTTCTCGGCGCATACAAAAAAAAAAAAAAAATTAAAAAAATATTTTAAAAAAATTAAAAAAAATAAAGTAATAACTATTAACTGCGAATCAAAAAACAAAATTTATTAGCAAACATTTACTCCAAACATTTTTAAGATGCGTATTGAAAAGAGAACAAATTCGAACACACAATTAATAAATAAATAAATGGTGATTTGTTTAATATATATTTTTGGCATTAGTTAAACATTAAACATTAAACACTGATTGAGAGGAAGCTAGAAGAAGAAGGTAGAAGCGCTTTTTTGAACTATCTACGAGTATATATATATATACATATATATTGATAATTGAGACCGTTTTATTGTATTAATAATGTGCGTGTATTTATTGAATAAATTAATTATAATTAACGAATTAATAAATGTGAGCCTTTTACTTCAGAAGCTAAATGCGGAGTTTTCTTAACTGGTATCCAAAGGACTTCATTTTTTTTTCTTTTTTCGTCTGTTTTCTTCCATATTGCATTTAAAATGAAGCTCATATTACCTGAAGTAATAGATTATTCTCATTTTGTAGCATTCTTATGCACAAACTCAGCTGAATTAAGTTTCCTTTTTGTGTCTTTCATATATATTTTAAAAATATATTATTATTCTATATTTACATTATACATATGTAGCTCAATTCGAGAAAATCCTTAAGCATGAGCGTTTTTTTTGTTTGCATCCAAAAGTATGCAGCAGAAATTTACAATCGCTGTTTTTATCGTTCTTCTTCCTCCGACTTTTTACAGCTAGACTGGATGACGTCGTAGTCAATGTTCATGATACTGCAGTACTAATCAGAAATTCCGGGATTCATCAGTGCTGGGTCAGGTCTGATAAAAGTCGGAAAGAATAATACAAAGTCACCACCCACAAGTTCCATGTGAAAACTGCACTAATTTTCTGTCCATTCGTAGATATCTAACTATCGGACTCCATATATATATGGATCGGACTTTATATCACTGAAAGAAAAATTAATAATATTTGCGAATATGCAGAGAAACTTCAGACTATTTTCTAATCCATATCGTTATAAAAATATAAGTAAAACAACTTGCATTTTTTTTTCTATATATTTTGTTTACAGTTTCATTTTTTTTTTTTTTTTTTGCTTTACTTGTTTAGGTTTTTTGATCATTTGTTGTTGTTGTTGTTTTTCTTTTTCATCCAGCAAATGAAATTCGCTTTACATAAACCGTATAATTTTCGATTTTCCTCGTTTTATTGTATTTGCTTGTTTGTTTTTTTTTTTTTTTTGGTTTTTGATGAAATGATAACGTATGCATTTAAATGTATTTTTTTTTTTTCATGCGATCGTTTTGTAGGCTTAGATTTTCGCATTTTTTGATTAGCATTTATATAAATCGAATTGGACTTGGATTTGGATTTGGATTTGGACGTGGACTTGAATTTTCTTATGTACAGTGTTTTATCTTTTAAATTGAGCTGGGTAAAATATAGGTATAGGTTATGTAATTGTTTATAGAATTTTACGATTGTGGCTGAAAGAGAGTTACGTGCGTATGTTTACAAACTCCAAATAGAGATTAGAAAACCTGCTGGTCGGGTGTATTTCCTTTGTTTAAAGTTAGGTTAGGTTAAGGTGCGCAGAATTGGGTGGGCTGGATAACGATCTCTGTTTACTGTTATTTCTCTATCTGTGTGTGTGTGTTAGTGTGCGTGTGTGTATGTATAGGTGTCTGTCTGTATGTCTGTCTTTGCCAAATCACGAACGCAATGCAAATGCAACGTCGATTATGTGTATTGTGTGTGTGTGTGTGTGTGTGTGTAACTCTAACTAATTGTACATTACACTTGAAGAAATTTCGCTAGTTACATACAATATATATCTATATATATTTATACATATACATATATCCATATTTGCCTGTAGCCAAGTATCTACGTACATTAAATAAATTCTCTTCGTTCAGACTACACAAAAAAAATGTAAAAAAAAACAATAAAAAGAAATATAGACATTGATAGTTATGTATGTATGTACATATACACACATATACACATATACACATATATGCATATGTATGCGTGCACTTTTATGAATACTTTGGTTCGATTAGAAGCATTACAAAAATAGAGCATCATTTGTTTTTTGTTTGTTTATATAATTTTGGAATAGAGCAATACATTTAGATGCTTGTCGCGTTTCGAAAAGGCCTTTCAAAGAATTGAAAATTGTTTAATATTTTTTTTTTTTACTTTTTTGTTTTTTTTTTAATTATATTTCTATAGTTTGTGCATTAGTTTTGGATGATGTTCATAAGCTATTGACTGGCATTTGTAATACGTTAATTATTATTTAAATTGATCATATTTGAATTCTGTGTTATCCTATTTTTGTAATTATTAATTACTTTTTTCCTTTCTATTAACTTGTGTTTAAGCATAAGTCTGTTTTAGGTTACCTTTTACTTTTGTTTTCTTTTTCATAATGTTGATCACAGCTTTTACAATTCTAATGATATACAAATGTATGTGTGTGTGTGTGAGAGAGGATGTCTGTGCGACAGTGTGTGTGGCCAAAAAACGATTTCTGAATTGTGTTTCTCTTAAATTTCTCCATTTCTAAATTCGCACCAAAAATACTGTTATTCGGATGTTCATGTATAATTGTGTGTATTTGTGTGTGTATGTGTGTGTAAATGCATTTTCGAGAGCCACGCCCACAATTAAATAGAAAGGCAAACGCCTTATGCAAACAGCTATTCCCGTACATACTTAAATTAATAATACTTTTCGACTCTTACAAATTGTTATTTTTTTTTTTAGTTCTTTAGAAAGCATCCAGTTAATTTTTTTGCTACGCACAACAACTAAATAATCATGTGTGTTTTTTTAAATATTTTTTTTTTAATAATTTATATTTATCTTTTTTAAGTTTTTCTTAGTATTTAAAAAGGTAATACAAAATATGTCGATTTTAGTTGTAGTTTTTTATTTATATTTTTATTTCTTTCGTCTGGCATATGAAAATTATGAAAAGAAGGCATATATATATGTACATATATATATATTATTTCCATATGCAGCGAGACCCTTCCTTATCATTTACTTAGTAAAATGTTATTAAAATTCTACTAGACGTACAATTAATTTTCTTCTACACTCAAATATGCTAAAAAAGCAAATAAAAAAATTAAAATAAAAACAATAAAATATTTTAAAAAAAAAATTTGTTTTATGTTTTAACATTCAACAGCTAGTACGACGGTTTTTTTTCTTTCTTACTCTCTTTCCTTCTTATATTTTAATATGTTTCTTCTCTTTTATTTTTGTTTTTTCTTACGTTAAACGTGTTTTTCTCTTTCTTTCAAAGCGTTTGCAATTTTGGTAGACAGTTTAATTTTCATCATCTTCTTCTTCTTCAAGGTGGGACCTGTTGGGGGTCAACCTTATGCAGTGTGCGGCTCCCCATTATGTGGAGGGGGTAGGGGGTGGAGTAGGAGCAGGGTGTTTGGTTCTATTTATCAATGTACGCAAAACGAAAACAATTGAAACATATTTATATATGAAATATTTAAATATATGCATATTCATATACATATATGTAATACTATATATGGATAGCCTTGGCTATATTACTAGTTGCCTGCATTTGTTTGCCTATTTATTTTGTATTTGATTTTAGGATTTTTTTTTTGCAAATATTTGCAAAATTTTTTTGTTTTTTAATGCTCAATTTAATTGGTGAAATTTGAAAGAATATAAAAATTGCTTTAAAATAAGAAAAATGAAAGGAAAGAAAATTGTTGCCAGCCGTTCGCACTTTGCAATTATTGTAATTTAATATTTCATTATTTTATTGACTTTGATTCTACTCCGTTTTACCGCCGGACGGTTTTAACTTGTTTAGGGGCTCCGTGCAGATCGTATCCGTAGCCGGGTCTATCGCCGTATCCGCTCTGGCCCTGCCTTTTGTTTCGTTGTACTTTGCGTCATTTGAATAATAATTCTTTATTATTTGCTTTTAGTTAACTTTTCTTTTGTCGGGCTCGTTAAATAAACATTTCTTGTTTGTTTTTTTTTTGTTTTGTTTTTTTTTTTTTATTATTTTTTGCATGTTATTTTTTATTTGATTTTTTTCTCGTTTCGCTTATGTTTTTTGTTTTTTGCAATTTCGCATAATGCTGATTTTTTTATATTATTTTTATTTTTTACCTAAGTTTTGTATTTTGTTTAAGTTTTTGTTTTTGTTTTTAATTTTTAATTTAATTTAAATAAATGTACATTACAATTACAATTACAATTCTTGTTAATTAGAGGCGTTTGCCACGGATGGGAGCAGGGGCGGGGTTGGGGGAGGGGCCGTCATTTCAAATTATGAAATGAATCCGTGTATCAAATAATGCCATTTAAATATTATTTACGTACATTACATAAATCTTGGTATAAATACAAATACATATACATATACATACTACGTAGGTATGCCTGTTTGTTTGTGTGTGTGTGTGTGTTGGGTATGTATATCATATATGCACCTCTTTTCCATTCAAGTAGTATGCCGTAGGGATTTACAATTATATGATATCCGTATATATATATATATATATAGAAAGAGCTCAATCACAGACTCACACGCACGTGTACACATTAACGGTGTGTACGTGAGTGTGAGTGTGCACTTAGAGAAATTGTTAAGCAATTAGTTCACATTGTTGCAGCTACACATTCAGTTGCACATAAATATTAAGTTAAAATTTAATAATAATAATAAGACATACACAAAAAAAAAAAAATAGTCAACTTTACAATTAAGATCGAACTTGCATCATTCCGTCTCGCTTGCTCTGCGCCCGCTCTCTTTCTCTTTCATATACATACATACATCATTAATATATATGTTTAAAAAAAAAAACGTATGGTCATAATTCTTATATATCGTTTGCCTAATGGAGCAGCTAATACAAAATTACAATTGCAATTCATAATTATAATAATAATAATAATAATAATAATAGTAATAATATATAAAATAATAATAGTTATCAAAAATGGTGACCATAATATAAGTAATCTGTATACAATATGTATTCCTTGTGGCTGCAATTTGGATTGTGTCTGTGTCTGTGTGTGTGTGTGTGTGTGTGTGTGTGTTATCGCCCTACTCGGAGTCCTGTTCCCGCTCATCGAAGCCCGCCAGGTCGACCGTCTGGAGCATTCCCCTCGAATAGGCATACTCGATTAAGGCCAAATGGCAGAACACATATTGATCCGGCATTTGGATGGAGTAGGCCCGCTGGGAACGTATCTTCTCAACGGTGCCGCGGATGTCCGCCGTGCCGACATCCTCCAAACGCGATATGCAGATATCCAGCGTAATGAATGTGCCTGCGGGTGTGACAACTCAAATTAGCAAATGGAAATTAGTGTATAACATATCAATCAAAGAATCTACCCGTGCGTCCAATGCCAGCGCTGCAGTGCACCACAATTGGGGGACCGCGCACATGACCGGCCCAGGTATCGCCGAGGGCGCGCACCAGTTGCGCCTGCTTGTCGCGCACCTTCTGCAGGAAGTTCAGCATCGCCATCGCAGAGCTGGGTACGCCGTAATCCGGCCAGCTGGTGAACTGCCAATGTGACACATTGCGAATTTCGTCAGTCTACAGAAGGAGCGAAAGTTATTGTTAAATACAGTTATACATGTATGTGTATATATAGTTATATATTACCTTTAGGTTTCTCAATTCTAGGGATGCAACGGTGTAATCCTCATTGCTCTCGACGCTAATTGTTCGCACATGGTAATTCCCAAACTCCAAGGAACTATCTTCTGCCGGCTCCCAGTATTGGCCGCATTTAACACGTCCGCGCTCCATCACGCGCGTTGTCATCACTATAACTAAGCAATGTTGTTCCCAGATCATGCGCCAAAAGTCCTGGGATGTCTTTGGTAATGGACCTGCAAAAGTCGGACATATAAGTGCGATGTTCGATTGTGTGCGTTTGCGTGTGTGTGTGTGTGTGGAGAAGCCGTAGCAATCGCATCGATTCGTTTGTTGGCCTCACCTTGAGTTGAAATGTAGGCATTCTTTTGTTTATAGCCATCAACAAAATTCGCATTTATATAATCGGACAGCTCGTCCCCATCCTCACGGGCCAGAACCACACGGCTGTGATCATAGCAGAGGACATCTGTGTAACGGTTTTTGGTCAGATTGTTGCGCATGCTGAAACGGAATACGGATTTCCAATCAAATTATTTATTCGACAGGTTATAGGTGTGGATTAGGCTTGGGGATTTGGAATTGGATTTGGATTTGGATTTGAATTTGGATTTGGATGACTTACCGCGCATGTAGGAAGGTGCCTTCGGGCGCTCGGTTCCGTATATCCGCGTACTCTTTGATAAGGCCCTGGCGTCCGCGTTCGCGGACCATTTGAACGATTTGGTCAATTGTTTTGGGATCGCCCTCCTGGCCGGCCAGACTGTCATCGTCGCTGAATCCGGATGAAGCGCTGCTGGGCGGATTTTCCGACCAGAATTCGCCGGCGGTGCCATTACCGGCGCTGCCGTTGCCGGCGACGCTGCCGTTGACAGCGCAGTCAGCGGCACCCGCTGCCGTCGCCGCCGTTGTTGTTGTTGTAGAAACTGGGACAATGCCACCAGCTGCACCGTTACTCTGCTGCTGGATGCCGCTGGTGTTGAGCTTGAGCAGCGCGCTGCCCGCGTTGCCCGCGTTGCCTCCGGCAGTCCGATGGCTGGGACTCAGTCCGTTTATTGTGATGTTCTCGTTGGGCTCCGACTGCTCGCCGCTGTTGGCCGTTGTCGTTCGCTGCTCCCCGCTAACGGTGACAACCGTTGTATTGCTTTCGGCCAACTGGTGGACGGCGCTGATGATTGTTGCTGCCACAGCGCTGGCTGCGCTGCTGCCGTTGCTCAGCGGCGTCGCTGTTGCTGCTGCTGCTACTGCTGCTGCCGTTGCGGCGGATGTGTTTGATGAGGCGGTGGCGGCAGCGGCTGACACGCCCACGCCGACGCCGATGCCGACGCCGACGCCGACGCTCACACCCGCAATATTGGCAAGCAGTTCGTCTTCACGATTCGTCATCGATTTGCGGCAATTCAGCAACCATGTGGCGTGATCGATTTCCAGCGTGCCACCAAGATGCACCGGCAGCGCCTTCCGCGGCACGTGCAGGCTCAGCTGCGGCACCGATACGGTGAACACCCGCTCGCGCAGCTTCTCCCGCACAAACAGTCGGAGTATCTTGAATGGCGCCTTGAACCACAGCGGCGCCGTAACAATGAGCACTTTCTTCAGCCGTGCCGGATAGCCGCCCTAATCCGTGGAGGAGAAAGCCAATGGGAAACACTATATAAGTATGTATACTATTGCATATGTGTGTGTGGGTTGGTGGTTGAGCGAGCAAATGTCGTTCTTGTCGCCCGCATAAATAACCAATGCGATAGCCGTTATATATATTTATATATACGTATTACGTAAATATATGCAATATATATCGATATATATATATATATATATATATATATATATATATGAGAAGCGCATATCTTGCTACACAGTAAAGTCGTTAATCACATGTGGAACAGTTATATTCCGTTAGTCTTTATCACTAGCATAATTTTAGCTGGTGACCTACTAAGTTTTTTTTAATTCATTTAATTATCAGCCTAGGCTTGTTTTTCTGTTTTAGAGTAGTGCAGGAAAGATCTGACAGCTAGTCCTTCAGTAGTACGATATGGGATTTACTATTCGATCTATATGTTATATATAAGTTATCTTATATTATCTTAAAATAACGAATAGCTGTCGAATAGCATCCAATAATATAATAAGGTGCAGCATCTAATTAGGGATAAGGTAAGAAATTGGTTAAGTTATTAACCAGAAATATGAACCCAATTATTTTAACTTAAATAAGCGCATTTAATTAATGCTCATCATGAAAAGTAATTAGTTTATGCACAGGTAGTTTTTCTTATTTTTCTTGTAATCGCGCGTTCCACGCACGCAGCATTGTGCGTGGGCGCCTGCAACGCGTGTGCCTACATACTATATATATATATATATATTGTGTATATATGTGCGTGTGTGTGTGTTACACTTTAATTAAATTTAATACAAAGCGAACAATTTGTAAATGAAATTATTTTTGCTGCTGCTGCTGCTTCTGCTTCTTCCTTTGGCTGCGGCACAACCTTCACCCAGTTGCAAAAAGTTGCATTGCGGCCATTTCTTAGTAACCACTCAACTAAAATGCCGTTATAGCCACCCCGTTGGCCTGGCCAACTCGAGATTCGCTTTATCCGTGTCACCGACATTTATACCTAGTTTATTGGCCAATCTCTTGAGCCCTCTCGAAAGCCGCAACTCCCCCGCCCCCTCGCAAATCATCTTGCTGACTCTCTAACGGTAAATAGATGTATCTGGGTGTGTGTGTGTGTATGCATGAATAGTTATAAATAGAAGCGGGTAAAGAGCAAGCGGCAAAGAGATTAGGGTCAGCAAACGAGCAAAAAGGAACAAAAAAAAAAAAAAAAAAAAACACCTACAAGTGTATTCACTTCTGCTTGTTCTTCTTCTTCTTTTCCATTAATGAACAGTAACAGCTACAAATTGAGGTGCAACTTAATTGGAATATCTTTGAGAGCTGTTTTGTGCATTTCTCGGAGATTCAGGCAATTGCATTGGAATTCAATTTTAGTTAAAGCTCTGCACAATTTGTATTGCATTTGGAACAGCGTTGCCACCTGCCGCAATTCTCGCGAAATGCAATTTGTATTTGTTGTTTCTGTTGTTGGCAATTTCAATGCTTGTCGTCGCTAATTGCCAGCAATTGTTCGCTTCCACAGAAAGCTTTCCAGTGGCACTTCCAGTTCCACACTTTTCGCAATTGTGAAAAGCGACTTCCAGCTTTTTACGACTGCTCAGCGAAGGTTTCATTGCAATGCATCATCATCAGCATTATTGCAATTTCCACTATTTCATTTTATTGCACCCTGTCCCCTTTTTACAACACTCGCTAACTTAACACTCTGAACGCGTTCAAAATGTCAATAAGGGTTATATTGATTTCGTAACATTGTCTGTAATATGCACTCGAAGGTATGGACGATTCCAAGAATTATATGCATATATCGAATGTATATATAGAATACACCCTGAACCCCATGCAATGCTGCTGTTTAAAAATTGTGCTAACTTCTCTACGTGCTTACACAGGAACTTATGCATGCCAAAATTTCTGACTCAGCGTTAAACTAACGCATATACACACACACACATGTATAAACTGTTCGTTTAATTCCAATAATGAAAATACGAAAATCTTTCGAACTTTCCATCATTTTTAAAAATTTGTTTCCGAATAATGGGGAAATAGGAGAGGTTTAATTTTTGAAGTATCCAAAGTGTGTGTTTTCTTAGTGGAAAATATATATTGTTTGATGACTGTAGCTGTTATAATCTACGAAATATACTCGAAAAACTAAAACATGTGATCGATAATAAACAAACTCACAGTTATCGATTATCGTTAATAAACTCGATCTGTGCCTGCTCTAAAAGAACTTACACGCAATATATATGAAGTTTCTAAATCAATTGACTCGCCTGTTGATCATGATCGAGCTTTGTATGGGGTTGACCACGCCTCTTTCACCCCGTTACATACATATTCATAAAAACATTATACCCTGTTCACCCTGAAAGGGTTTAACTTAAGGTATCTGCAAGTCGGTCAAACATAAGCTTTTCTTTTCCTATGTTCCAGTGTAAGATTTTGGTACAGTTGCAGCTGCACGCGGCGCAGCAAAGTAGGCAACGCATTTGGAAAGTAGCGCAGCTTACATCTTACCCCTTCCTGTCCCCCTTCCCCGTCCCCAGCCGCCATTCCAGCAGCTCAGCTTGGAACGCGTTTGTCCTCTCGGTGCTTCCAATGTCACAACTGTTGCAGCCGTTTGACCCACACGGAAACCACGTAAAATCGAAGCCAATTTGCATAACAACAACTGCAACTGCAACTGCAAATGCAACTGCAAATGCAAATGCAAGCGCAAGTGCTTGAAAAAGTTGGGTTAGGGTCGAATCAATGGAAATAACTAGAGGAAAAACTGAATTCTATTTGTATTTGTATTTATAGTTTGGTATTTGCATTACTATTATTATTCTTGCGTGTCCTATACCGTTAGGCTGAGATTTAATTACCTCTATGCCTATATAAATTGCTTTGTGCTCCATTTGTGCCCTTTATATACTATATTTAAGGTGACCCACAAAGCCGTGTAACGGTACGTGCTGCGCACATATGTACTCAATCTCTGCCAGTTACGATTATTATTATTTTCTCACTCTCTTTCTCTCTCTCTCTCTCTCTCTCTCTCTCTCTCCCTCTAATTAAATATTAAATACTCCCTTAATCGCAAGGAAATACTAGAAAATCAGGAAAACCTTGAAGCTTAACTTGTT
>JBAMCK010000554.1:0-27785 GCA_037075185.1 Drosophila pseudotalamancana | reverse complement strand
ACGCGTTGGAGTTCATTCAGGAAGTGTATTTGCTGGCGTTCTTGGGTCAGCGAAACTGCAATTTGATATTTGGGGTAAACAGTATATAAAAATAAAAATACACATAAGTAGTTATGTATATAATATATATTCGTATGTATACTAGGAATTGATGTGGTCATTGCGAATCGATTGGAGGCAACCGGGATGCCCAGCCAAATTCATGTCAGTGAAAGAACTCTTCAAATGATTGGGGACACGTATCATATACATCCTGGTACAGCGGCAGCCCGGGATGACATTTATTTCCAAAAGCACAATATTGTCACATTCCTTGTAACAGGTGTTAAGGACGTTGAAAACAATCCTGACTTAGATGGCCGAAAGTCTATTGAAACATTGTCCGTAGGTAATCATATGCTCGAAGATAGCGCTGAACTTCAGTTACGTGAAGAATTTAAAAGGATGCCAGTAGGTCCTAAAGGGTAAGAGTCGATTTGGAATGTTGAATTTTAAAATAATCCGATTATTAAAAAACCTACAGAATTAGACAAAAGTTGTCAGACTGGTTCAGTTGTGGGAAAAACAAAAAATCTGAAAAATCGATCCATCCAGACATTAGTGTTTGTTTTTTGCATTTTCGCGATTCCCGTCTTGAATATAGCTATATACAACAACCCGATTACATGCTAAAATACAGTATTTTTTTAGCCTGGAGTTGTGGAGTTAGTCTGGTATACTTACAAATTTTTTATAAAAGCGAAGCGGTTAAAAACACTTATTATGTGGATTTTACTGTGATATTTTCCTTATCCGTATTTCTATTTGTAACTTGGTATAAAAAGATCTGCTTTTGGCGATATTCCACACACCCACACAAATATTCCCGTTTCAGTTGCTTCATATTTCAGACGGCAGAAAAACTTCAGTGCAGTCTCATAGCACGAATATGTATCTATATGTTCATCATAATAATGTATTTCGGTATTATAAGTATTATGCTGGTGGGTATATTTTTTTCTTAATTGTACATTTTTAACTTTTAGTAACTACTTATACATTTTAGTGTTCGTGTGATAGGGAAGAGTTCGAGCTGCTTCATATTGAAAGCAAGCTGTACCATTACGAGCCGGATTTTACGACGTGCTTTTCTCCGTGGGTGCTCACTTGCATGATGTGCCTTATAATTATCATGAGTGTTATATTTACTCGTATTCCGTTCATGATGAAAATAATAGTTAGTACTTTAGAAGCGATAAGCTATATAAGCATCATGCTTTCACACTTTGAGTACATAGTTCACGTTAGTTGGACAATCAATCCTTTTTTTAATGCAGAATACGGTCACTGCCTTTTAATCGTAATGATATTGATTACTCTATATTTCAAGGAGCGGCAGACCGAGTTTAACAACAAAATCAATTACAAGTGAGTTAATAAGTGAAATAATCCAAGCATTCCATAAAAAGTGTTTTAATCAGATGGAAAGTGGAATTGTTAAGGAAACAAGATGATGCCCGCATAGCCGATCAGTCAATAACTGTCCTATTGCATAACATTTTGCCAGCCCATGTTGGTAAGACTACTTTTTTAAACTTAATATTAAATTTAAGTTCTTATTCTTTATTCTATTGTTTATGTAGTTAGCGTCTATCTTACCTCATTGGCCAAACTTGAACTTTACTATGAGGATTACGAAATGGTGGCAGTCATGTTCGCTTCCCTCAAAAACTTTCAATTGGATTTGCCGAACTTGCGTGTTCTCAATGAGATCATTTCCGAATTTGACCGAATCGTAAGACTTTCTTGCTACTTGCCTTAATGAATTCTCTAAAAACTATTTTATTTGCTGCAGTTGTCCTATTATAGAGACGAATATATAGTAGAGAAGATTAAAATTGTGGGCTGTACATATATGGCAGCATGTGGTTTGGATCTAAGGTTCTCCTCACTCATCAGCCAAAATAATCATACCAACAGTTCTGTTATCCAGGAGGGTGAGCGACGTAGTTAAGTAATGCATTCATACTTTGTGTCTAGCTGTCCTATTGCAGTCATCCGTGCACGGCGTTCACTTTCGAACTATCAAAGAGAACTCTATACATCCACCAAAAAAAGAGAGGAAGTGGTTTTTGTGCTGACTACGTTTGCATTGGACTTAATGCGAACACTTTGGATGTGCAACAAGGATTATAGAAACATTCCAGTTGATCATGGAATACTAAATGCCGATATGAGTATTGGTATATCAAGTGGAGAGGTGATGGCCGGGGTCGTGGGTGCCTCGCAGGTGCACTACGATATCTGGGGAAATCCTGTTAATATGGCTTCACGGATGGACTCCACAGGCGTCGCTGGAAACATACAAGTGACCGAGGAGACGGCCGACATACTGCGTAAATATGGCATTGAATGTAACTATCGCGGCATGACATTCGTCAAGGGCCGAGGCGTACTGCCAACATATTTCGTTGGTATTGACGATAATTATGAGTTTAAATATATTCGTAATGATCATTCGATTAATTATGATGAAAACTCTGGTGGATTTTCTTAGGCATCCGTCAAAAACAGAAATTAAGTACTAAAAATTGTTAGCCTTCGCTTTCAGTTTGAATCCGGTTAAGTTAATCAAATTTGAGTAGTAAATAAAATGATAAAAAACATTAAAAAAGTTTACTTTTTTACCACAACTAAAGGGAATTTAAAATTTAAAAAATGGAAAAAATAATACAAAAAAAATTTAGATATTTCAACGCAGCAGACAAAAATTAAATTGATTAAATTTGACAGCAAATAAGACAAATCGATACTTATATCGAAGTATTCATAAGTCAATTTTATTATGTTCCTCTAAATGGGGAGAGTTCGCTCTAAAGCTGGAGTTGGACTTGCAAAAGCTACTTTTTATTAAGACAGACGTTCCCAGGTCAGCCTGAAGAGCTCCGAACACAAAGAGATAAGCTTGTTTCCTAGTCTCTTGTTGTTTTTTTAAGGACTATTTCTCCTATGTCAAATTCCCTTTTTTTTTTTGCCTATTTTTGTTACTTCTGTTCTATGTCTGTATTGGTACATGAATATATTACCTCTATCTGTGACGTTAAGAATAAAGTTATTGTACTAAGGGCCTTGAGGCATTTGACTATCTCTATCAAGGTGCTCTGAAAGCGCTCTACTTGACCGTTTGAAGAGTTGTGCAGTGGCGGAGCGTTTACCAAATTGGCTCCGTATCTATTTCTTAGCATTAAGGTAATCGTTTCTGAATTGAAAGACGGCTCGTTATCGCAAAAAATAGTTTTCGTCTTTGGAAAGAAGTTTTGAATTTGTAGTAGTATTTTAATCGGTGATTGCAAGCGACACTATCGGTTGGACAATAGCAAACTTGGATAGTTTGTCCACGCATGTAAGGAATAGTTTCTTATCGATAGAGGACGAGAGTAGAATGTCCCCCGAAAATGATGTCATCGGAGTTTCCCCTAAGATCTTTTTCTTCGACTGCTGGTCGTACTTTGCTCTGGAGCAAGCTCTTCAGTTGGTCACAACTGTGGCCAACTTAGACATCTTCGGAAAGTAGTATTCTTCCAAAATTTGCTTAATGTTTTCCTTTGCTTAACGCTTATGTGCCCTTTTATGTTCTGCTATGACAATTTCCCTCTGCTTAGCTTCGTCAATGACATTCAGTGACCATGCTTTTGCAGTGTCAGAAGGTTTTTTTCCAGCTCGTGGCTTCTGCTTGCTTTTCCTTCCATATCTTTATCTTTGCGTTTATCCGATACCATCAGTTGACGGTCTGTGTCATCCAATGGTTAGTAGGTCTCTTTTATTAGTAGCTTACTTGACTTATTGCCTTTCAGTGCTCTGGATGTTATGCTGATACGTGTAGATTTTACCTTTTTTTGGGCCGGTCTTTGCGCCGCCCTTGGTTACAATAAACCAAGGTTAGAAGAATTTTCATATAGGCTTTTTAAAAACTAATCTATGTGCTAAGCATCTATCTATCTTCCTTTCTCTCGTTAAGGATGATTATACAATCGATTTAAACATAGCAAGTCTTACTGATCTACTCTTGCCGAACGTCTTCGATTGCTCTCAATGCTTGCAGCATTTTCTGTTCGAACGGTAGTCGGAAGAATTCATATTTTCCCTCGAATAACGAGAAACAAGTATTTTTTTCGATTGCTCTCATAAAAATGTTGCGGCATTTTCTGTTCTTATCGGTAGTCGGAAGAATTCATATTTTCCCACGAATATCGAGAAACAAGATTTTTCAAGATGTTCGAATGGGTATATTTGGTGGTAGCCAGACTTTAAATCTAGCGTTGTGAAATATTTTTCATTACCTAGGTTTCCCACAATAATAGGAATTTCCCATAGGATGTGGGTAAAGTCTAGAGGTGTTGTCGATTGTATTGGTCGTGGCAAATACAGAGATATTGTAAGGCAGTACCTCATTAGAGGTTGAAAGCTTTATCCCCATTTAGAATTACTTTCCTACATTTCTCTTTGATTGATTGTGGCATCACAATGTTTTCCACGTTGGTGAAGTTTATATATTGTCATTGGTAGACTGAATTTTTCTAATTTCTAACCGTATTTTTTTAGACCATCTATGGCTTGAAGACATTTTTGTTTCAGAAAGTCAAAACCGATGATGGCATCAAATGACGTTACGTTATTAAATAGGAAGAAGGTGGACGTTTTCCCAAATATTCATATAACATCAGAACAATGTATGAAGCCGACGGCGAAAAGCATTTCATTTTTTTACCTTGTTAAGAAGTCTAATGTTATTTTTTGTCACCCCTGCGTATATGAGGATTTTTAATGCTCTACCAGTCAACTGGCGTTCGATAACCGATTAAGAAATGCAAAACCTCGCTGCAGTCCTCAGTCTCTGATTCATCTGGAGTTTCCTCCCATAATGTTTCCCCATCATCGCTATCGTCTTGGACGTCAAAAGCCTTCTGTTTTGTGTTATGCCACCGTTGGCGCGTTCTATCTGATACTTAGGGGTTTAACAAGGTTAGATGACTGCCTGTACCTTGAAGTGATGCATTCTATTGGCTCGAAGCGCTTGGCCAGATGCTTCTTTCCATGCTAGCATCTGCTTCTCTAGCTGAGGCCAATAGTGACAGCAGATCTTTTGGCTGGCATGTAAAACTACGGACTTCACGGATTTTCTAAGCCCAGAGACAAATGCATGTAGTGCATCACCTCTGACCTCGTCATATAACATGGTGGCCATTTCGGAGTCATAATACATAAATAGTTTGAGCTTATCTAGCCCCTGTAGTAGGAGCCCAAACGATGTTTTGTCAGCGTTTAATCTGACGATTGTCGCATCAAAGTTTAGTAAGTTAATTGAAATATGGGACCGACTTAACGACTTCCAGGGAATGTCGCATCTGATGTCATGATTTATTAAAGCTCTCTGGTAGGGCTCAAACTATGACACTTCATGGCACTTCATGTGCTGCTAATAGTAAGACACTTACACGCTTTTTTACTGCACACAATTGTTCAGTAAATTCTTACCATTGCTGGTTTAGAGCTAGATTGACTGAGCTTGAACTGAATGGAAGGCCCACTCTTCTTTACTATCTAGGTCTCGTTTCTCTTCCCTATAGGGAGCGGAAAAGCTCATTAGTTGTTGCTTTGCCTTATTAATTCGATGTATTCTTTATGGCATACAACACACTAGCTACCGCAATATTAACAATCTTTTTATACCCTGTACCTATTAAAAATGGGTAAACAGGCTGTAACGTTTTTTTACGGAGGAGGCGTCGCCGACCCCATAAAGTATATATTTTTCATCAGATCAACAACCGAGTTGATTGAGCCGTCCGACCGTCCGTCCGTCCGTCTGACCGACTGTCCGTCTGTCTGTAAGAATGAACTCGGCGATCTTAACAACTATACAAGTAAGAGACTTGAAATTTTACAATGTAAATTCGATTATAGCATATATCGATAACTCTTTCCATTTGATTATTATCTTTAAGATGTTTTAGTTTTTCGAGCATATGAATCTCCTATAGCTTAAGAGCTACAGCTAAAAGAGACACACATTTTGCATACTTCAGATTTTGGATACCTCCCCCTCTTCCCTCATTTTTAGGGAAAAAATCATTTTTAAAGATAAAAGGTTGCGCTTTAAAAATATATGGAACTTAATGTGATTAATTTATTCCAAAAATTTGGATTAAGCGGCGTTTGTGTGTGCATTTGTTTTTCTTTTACTTGTTTTTCTTTTGATTTGTTGTCAATTGGAAAGTTGACCGAACAAACCATTTACATTTATTACAAGTGTCCTACGATTGATGTTATTGGATGGTGTCTCTCCGTTGCAGATTCATTTTAAGGATGTGTATCCTGGGCGAGATTCCTTAGAGCGTTGGGCTCCAGTTAACCCAAGATTATGTTGGAGAGAACTACTTTGGCTCCCTTCTTAATGACCTAGTGGTTCAGGAAGATATAATTGATAATTCAATGTTCAATTCAATTTTTACGGCTATGTACCGGAACAGTGTTCACTTATTATTAACCGATTCTTAAAACTGACTCTTAAATCTAAACTTAATTCTAATAATGACTTAACGGCCAAATAAGTAAGACCTCAGTGAAAACATTTTATCTCTAATAAACCATTTAAAATATGACATTTTCCACGGATCGAAAATCTTTCATTTTTACATTTTCATACATTTGGCAGACTCAAAAAGAAAAGCCCACATAAGTTCCAGAAACCTCGTTTGTTGTGCGACTCAAAATAAGATGTTTGCTATACCCCTCGATCACACGCAAGCATAAGTATTTATACGACTTGCAGAGAGCGCGCAGATAGAAAAGACCCGAGCAAATGCGAAGTCGGGTGGGACCAGCCGCATACATTGTTTGTTGCGACAAATTATGCTTTGGCTACATTGTTAACAGCTTAAAGCAATCACATGTAGAAACTTCTGTATCACGTACGCATTGATTATGTATTTTTTTTAAATTAAAATACACATACCGGCTGGACTAAACCATGAAATGCAAATTAGACTATACACAGGACCAACTATGGGAGCGTCGCTTTTTGCAGGTATTATATAATTACGTGGTATTTAAACCATAAGATCTACATTTTTATAATAATCTAACTCTCTCAGAAAAAGTGTAAGGAGGTGGGTGTAGAAAAAGACTTTATTGAATACCAGACGCGCCTTCGAGCCAACTATGTCAGCGTCTTTATGGTGCTGCACCTTCTTTTCACAATACTGCACTGTTCTCTGTTGCTGGCAACCAGCGAGGTGATATTAACTGTTTCATTTACAATACCTAACATTAATTTATCCACTTACACAGTATAAAGAGTTCATATATCTGGACCTGACTCTCTATGTGGCATCTGCAGTTATCGTTATTTTGGTTATATGGCCAAACGTAAATGCGACATTTGTGCTGAAGCATAAATATGTTATGTATGTTTCTTCCGTGGCAGTCGTCGTGACTGTAGTTTCCATTGGTTGGTATTCCATTAATTCGTTTGTAAATACTTAAGCCTAATTAATATTTTGTAGATCTACTGATCAATTGGTACCATTATACATATGATCAGTGGGTATTGGACTCCATTATCAACACCTACATTATTATTATGATCTATATGTTTCTTCCAATTCCTCGTATATTACCGCCTCTGCTGCTTGGAATCAGCGTGTCAGTAATATACTATGTTTATTTTACTTCATGTATAAATGAATTAGAGGTACACGAGCTATCTAATAGGTCGCGTTCTAACCAATTTATTGTGGAATTATCTGCAAATATATGCTTCAATTTGCTGGGGTTATTCTTTCGAATAATGCGCGAGATTGTCGTCCGTTCCTCCTTTCTTGATCGACATCAGTATGTGATGCAAGATATAGCTCTACGAAACGCACGTGCGCAGGAAAAGATATTTCTGCATAGTATAATGCCCCAGCAAATGGCGCTTCCCATTCAAGAGGATATTCGTAGTCGGATTAAGTTTTCTGAGAAGCATCGTAATACGCCTATTATTACCAAAAGAGATCGCATTATGGCCATTCAAGTTCATCCAGATGTCAGTATTTTGTATGCAGACATAGTTAACTACACCCACCTGACCACAACTTTAACCGTTAAGGATTTGGTCACCTTACTGCACGATTTGTATGCCAGATTTGATGTTGCGGCTTCTCGATTTTCAGTGCAGCGGATCAAATTCCTCGGCGACTGCTACTATTGTGTAGCGGGCTTGACAAAACCAGATCCTAACCATGCCAAACGATGTGTCAATCTTGGACTCTGTATGACTGATAATATTCGCGAAGTGCGGTTTGTAATCATTTTATATCTTAACTTGTTTTTATACCCAAATCCATTAAAAATGGGTTAACATATTTTTCTAAAAGTGTATAAGGCAGAAGGAGAGGTGGTCGACCTCATAAAGTGTATACATTCTCGATCAGGATCAGCAGACCAGTCAATTTAGTCCTGTCTATCCGAACGTGCAGACGAAGGCGTCGCCGACACCATAAATATATATATTCTGTATCAGGATTAACAACCGAGTCGATTCCGCCCTGTCCGTATGTATGAACGCTTCGATCTCAGCAACTACAAGAAAAACAGACTTGAAATTTTACATGTAGATTCTCCTAAAGCACGCCCATATCGAGTTTGATCTCGTTTATCGATAACACATTCCGTTCGCTTGTTGTCGATAACACGCTTTAGTTTTTCGAGCATATCTCCTACATCATAAAAGATAGAGGTACCAAACGAACTATATATATCCTGCTAAAGGAGACACACAGTGCCTTTTAATTTTTATCTGCAAGCAGTTAAATTCCCATTAGTAATCTGGGCCTTATAATAAATTTGCTACATTGGGTTAGAACCCAGTTCCCCACCCCCATATTTTGATCGTTTTAGCTGTAAAACTGCCGGAGATACGGGGTTTTCATTTTTTGGACATCTTTAGAGAAGCTCTCCTGTGACTTAAATGCGAAATTTTGTGACATGCCTTTGAATTGCGCATCCTTTGGACGTAGACATGTAGAGATATACTCATTATATTTTTATGTTCAGGTCAACTGTACCTATCTATATTGAAAGTCAAGTCAAGTTCAAGTTTTAAGTTTTATTAGCTGCAAAATTATAAGCGATTATAGTAAGTTATATATGTTTACCCCCGATTTTTCACGCCTTTTATGGGGTAAAAAGTAAGAAACTCTCCAAATTTGGTGATTCTAGATTTAAAACTGTGAACGGTATATTTTTTTCCGATTTGTCATGCTCCCTCTGGAGTAGATATATAAACACTACCTTAAAAACGTTCGCTTAGTATACACGTGCTTATATTCAAAATCAAAGGTCCAGCGTCATATGAACGAAAGTATTAATGGTTTTAGTGGCTAAATAC
This sequence comes from Drosophila pseudotalamancana, assembly GCA_037075185.1. NCBI lineage: Eukaryota > Metazoa > Arthropoda > Insecta > Diptera > Drosophilidae > Drosophila > Drosophila pseudotalamancana. The sequence goes on along the minus strand of JBAMCK010000554.1, from coordinate 18,373 downwards.
ATAGTATTTCTCGATCTTCTCGATATTGCGCAAAACCAATAGACTCGTTTTTTCCTATAAAAACAGACTCACAAGCGGTATGCGCTCGGCACTGTCGAGTGGATAGCAACATTTGAATGTCTGTCTGTATATGTAGGCTTGCGTCAGATTTCTTTATAAACGACAATACGTAAGTTCTTGTGTATGTATGTAGGTAAGAAACCAAATTGACAAATATCAGCATTATTCGGTGTATATCCTAGTCGAACACACTCGATTAGAGTTTGCTTACTTGTTAGAAAATTATTTAGGTTTAACACGCACAGCTTCAGCGTAAATTTCATTTTATTTGGGATATCTTCTTTTCGGTATAAAAATCAACAGCTTGGTTACTTGTTATTTGATAGCCATTACTTTCTACTTTTCTAGAGCCAATAAAAATGTTGATATAGACATACGCATTGGAGTTCATTCGGGAAGTGTATTTGCTGGCGTTCTTGGGTCAGCAAAACTGCAATTGGATATTTGGGGTAAGAAGTAATATCGATCGTTATAGATGTACATATATATATAATATTTTGGTTAATAATAGGAATTGATGTGGTAATAGCGAATCGATTGGAGGCAACCGGGATGCCTAGCCAAGTTCATGTCAGTGAAAGAACTCTTCAAATGATTGGGGACAAATATGATGTACATCCTGGTACAGCGGCAGCCCGGGAAGACGTTTATTTTCAAAAGTACAACATTGTCACATTCCTTGTAACAGGTGTTAAGGACGTTGAAAACAATTCTGACTTGGATAGCCAGAAGTCCATTGAAACATTACCCGATGCTAATCATAAGCTCGAAGATAGCGCTGAACTTCAGTTACGGGAAGAATTTAAGAGAATGCCGGTCGGTCCTAAAGGGTGAGTTTCGATTTAGATAGTTAAATTTTAGAATGTATTCGATGTTGAAACCTACAGAATTCAAGAAAAGTTAACGAATTGGTTCAGTTGTGGAAAACACAAAAAATACCAAAGTTCGATTCGTCAAGAAATTAGTATTGTTTTCTTGCATTTTCGCGAATCTCGTCTCGAATATAGCTATATACAACAACCCGATTACATGCTTAAATACAGTGTTCTTTTAGCCTGGACTTGTGGAGTAAGTCTGGTAGAATTTCAAGTATATTATGAAAACGAAAAGGTAGAAGGTACTTTTTATGTGGATTTTACCGTGGTATTTTCCTTATCCCTATTACTTTTTGTAACTTGGTACAAGAAAATCTGCTTTTGGCGATACTCCAGATACAAACGGAAATATTCCCGCCTTAGTTGCTTCATATTTCGTACGGGAGAAAAACTTCAACACAGCCTCATCGTAAGAATGTGTATATATATGTACATTCTAATAATGTACTTAAGTATTATTTCCGTCATGCTGGTAGGTATATTTTATATATTCTGAACCCATTGAAAATGGGCTAACAGGGAATAATGCTATTGTGAAGGAGACTCCATAAAGTATACATATTATTGATCGGCATCAACATCCGTGTCGATTGAGCGATATCCGTCCGTCCGTCTGTCCGAATGTATAAACGGATCGATCTCAGCAACTGCAAGATCTGGGGGCTGAAAGATTGTATGTAGACTCTTCTATTGCACGCGCTTATCGAGTTGGTTTTGATTATCAATAACTCTTTCCGTTTTCTTCTTATCCATAGATATTTCGTACATACCTCTCCCCTTTTCATATTTTTGGGAAAGAACTCATTTTTGGAGATATAAAGTTTCTCTTTGAAATAGTGTAAAAAACATATTCCAAAAATATCATTAAGGTATTTTTAAGAAAAGCATCCTCCACTAGAGTTTTCGTCAGTATATGTGTATGGGGTACATGGAGTCGAGCACGCCCGACTAGAGTTTTATTAATTCTTATATAATACATTTTCTAGATATTTTTTAGTGTTCTTGTGATAGGGAGGAATTCGAGATATTAGATATCGAAAGCAAGCTGTACCATTACGAACCGGATTATAAAATTTGCTTTTGTCCGTGGATACTCACTTGCATGATGTGCCTTATAATTAGCATGAGTGTTTTATTTACACGCATTCCGTTCATGATGAAGATAATAATTAGTATATTAGAAGCGATAAGCTATATAAGCATCATGCTTTCACATTTTGAGTATATATTTCACATTAGTTTGACAATCAATCCTTATTTTAAATCGGAATACGGACACAGCCTGTTGATCGTAATGACATTAATTACTGTATATTTCAAGGAGCGCCAAACCGAGTTTAATAACAAAATCAATTACAAGTGAGTTAATAACTGAAATAATCCAAGCATTCCATAAAAAGTGTTTTATTCAGATGGAAAATGGAATTGTTAAGGAAACAGCATGATGCCCGCATAGCCAATCAGTCTATAACGATCCTGTTGCATAACATTTTACCAGCCCATGTTGGTAGGATTACTATTATTTACTTAGTATTAAATTTAACTACTTATTCTTTATTCTACTGTTTATGTAGTTAGCGTCTATCTTACCTCCTTAGCCAAACTCGAGCTTTACTATGAGAATTACGATATGGTGGCAGTCATGTTCGCTTCCCTCAAAAACTTTCAATTGGATTTGCCCAACTTGCGTGTTCTCAATGAGATCATTTCCGAATTTGACCGAATCGTAATACCTTCTTATCTCATTTGCTTAATCTATTCTCTATTAATCTTTGTATTTGGTGTAGTTGTCCTATTATAGAGACGAATATATAGTGGAGAAGATTAAAATTGTGGGCTGTACATATATGGCAGCATGTGGTTTGGATCTAAGGTTCTCCTCACTCATCAGCGAAAATAATCATACAAACAGTTCTGTAATCCAGGAGGGTGAGCGACGTAGTTAAGTAATGCATTCATACTTTGTGTCTAGCTGTTTTATTGCAGTCATCCGTGCACGGCGTTCACTTTCGAACTATCAAAGAGAACTCTATACATCCACCGAACAAAGAGAGGAAGTCGTTTTTGTGCTGACTACGTTTGCATTGGACTTAATGCGAACACTTTGGATGTGCAACAACGATTATAGAAACATTCCAGTTGATCACGCAATACTTAATGCCGATATGAGTATTGGTATATCAAGTGGAGAGGTGATGGCCGGGGTGGTGGGTGCCTCGCAGGTGCACTACGATATCTGGGGAAATGCTGTTAATATGGCTTCACGGATGGACTCCACAGGCGTCGCTGGAAACATACAAGTGACCGAGGAGACGGCCGATATACTGCGAAAATATGGCATTGAATGTAACTATCGCGGCATGACATTCGTCAAGGGTCGAGGCGTACTGCCAACATATTTCGTCGGCGTTGATGAAAATTACGAATTCAAATATATTCGTGACAGTCAGCTGACTGCTTCTGATGAAAACTCTGGAGGATATTCTCTAGCAGCCGTTAAAAACGAAAACTAATTTGTATTTTAATTCGACTTAAATACATAAAATATATGCCATAACAGATAGGTGTTTTAAACTAACAAATACAGACATAAGCAAACCGTTGTGACGAAATTTTCACTAAAGCTGTGCGGTCTTAACCCAAAAAGTGAAAAAACTCTAATCGACCGATCACGACTACTTGATAGCTCGCATACATATAGAGACAGATATACACATTTTGTTAGCTTGTTGTCGATAATAAGACATTGTTCTTCGAGCATGTCTCGTATATCTTTATTTATTTATTTAAGTCTTTTATTCTGTGAGAGCATCTGTATTTTCTATATTTTAATAACGTTTGATGTATCCTGAGATCTTGTCGTTGTCACGCATTTTATACGACTTTTAAACTCTCACTTTTAATACTCGGAACCGATTGACAATGGGTTAACAGATATTATGTTTTCGAAGACCACATATGAGTATGAGTATGACCACATATATAAGAATATGAGTTATTTCAACTAGAAATGGCTGAGTAAAATTCAGTTGTGTAACTGCACTAAATGATAATATGAAGTGGGAATTAGTTGAAGCGAGTGGAATACTGAAATTGTATTAATATCCAATCTAGCCGGCTTATAATAGGAAATGTATTACAAAATTTATAGTTCATTCAGAGGCTAGTAAGTTTTGCCCTGTGATTTTGTCGGTGCGAATTTGATATACATATATCAGAGTGATCTACTATTGTTAAATTAATTACGTTAATTTTTCCTAACATCAAAGTGAGCATGAGGTTTTTTTTACTCAACCAGCATTTTTTTGCCTCTAGTCTAGTAGAAGTTGAATAAGTGGCAGTAAAGGTACGTTATAGTTTTCGGCAGGATAGAAAGCATTAATAAAGTAAATCTAACACGGTATTGAAAGAAGTAAGAAAATTCTGGTCGAGTGTGCTCGACTACGAGATACCCTGAACACAGTGCAGGGCTGTTATTTATCAAATTTTGCTTACTTCTATATGCCTACCCCAAGAACATACGCACAGACAAACATGATGTGTTTGTAGGACATATATAAACAAGTTCATGCTGCGATCTTTTAAAATGCGCGAGGCTATAACTTTTGTTTTATACATATCTGGAGTTTGTTTTCAATTGTTGAAAACTCTTTTTAATTTTTCGCGCATATCTTGCAAAGAGGTATAGAGGTATCAAACTTACTATATATATGCTGCTAAAGGAGACACACATTTTGGATTTTAGATACCTCTTTAGTTATTATTTTTCATATTTGAAGATAGAAAGCTTCGCTTTAAATGCTATATATATATATGTATATGTATATATATATATATATATATATATATATATATATATATATATATATATATATTATAGCAATAGCGCAATATATAAGCGCAACTTTCTATCTTCAAGTATGAAAAATAATAACTCGAAAATATATATATATATATATTATAGCAATAGCGCAATATATAAGCGCAACTTTCTATCTTCAAGTATGAAAAATAATAACTCGAAAATTATATATATGTATATATATATATATATACGGGTTACAATAAAACAATGGTACTCCACACTGTTCTTAAAAATATTTGACTTTAAATTGGCCACCCTCATGTTTACATGAGGGTTTTCCTAGAAAATGAACATGCACGTAGCATTTTTGAGGCCGAAGGGAATTCATATTTTCCCTCATTGATCAAAAAGTTTTCTTCCGATCGGAAATGGTGAAGATCAAGGCTTTTATATACTTATTGCAGATTGGTTGGAATCAGTTTCCTGAAATCTAAAACCAGACGCTTCCTATTGTTGCCTTCTTCATCCGTCACCATACTGGATTCTTAATTGGGTATCTGGAATTTCTTATAATGTAGTTTATCAAGAGGTCATTGACCACTGAAGTAACAAAATCATTAACCCCTGTAGGGTATGGATGCAATTTGGAGTAAGCTGCGTGTTCGTCGGTCGTCCGAATTGTTGATTCAAAAGATGTGTTGTATGGCACAGCCTCGTCAGAGTTAGCAAAGCCTTCTTGATGGACAAGTATTTTCAAGAAATAGGTTTTGACAGTAGGTTGTGCTTTTATATCATCACTTTTTTGTGATTAACATTGGCATACTTGAGGAACTGTAAAACTTCAGAGCTTGCACCTACTTTCAATATTCATTTCTTTAGGAATAAACCACCCTTGACAAGAGAAAGAAACAAGTTGATATTTTTATAAAAATTAACTTCATCAACATCCAATCGGATTCAAGAGGAACTTGGGCTCATTCGGGCTCCGGCCGTACAGTCCTACAGTCTCACTCAATGGATTCACCATACCTGTTAGGGAAACTGTAAAATACCTGGAAGTGCTGGATCGGAGGCTTACCTAGAGGCAGCATATAAATGCAAAAAAATGCAACTAAAATCAAAACGAAAAAAATGTACTAGCTATTAGTACCGCGCTTGCAGCTAAGCCTTGCGAATATAATACGGCTTTAAAAGGCCGTTCTAAAACCAGTATGGACCTAGGCGTTGCAGCTTTGGGGAACAGCCAGCAAATCAAATATTGAAATTATTCAGCGTTACCAATCTGAAACCCTTAGAACAATAACAGGTGCTCCTTGGTACATGACAAACCTTGATATCCACAAAGATCTCAAACTTCCTCTTATCAATAAAGAAATAAGAAATAGCGCTGAAAGACATTTAAATAGGCATGACCACAGCAATAGTATAGCTTTGGGACTCATCGAAAACACAAATGTCAGCCGACGACGCTTAAAAAGATTTCACGTCTCGGATTTTCCAAATAGACAGTAGATTTAGTTATAATAAGTAAATGTGTACATATCTATATGGATTGATCTTATTGGAGAAAGATATTTAAAAGATATTTATTTTGTTAGTTATTATTAATATTATTGTTAGTGCAAGACAGAATGCAAATATATAAATAAATATATAAAAAAAAAAAAAGGAACATATTCACAAGGCGTAAAAACAATTTTGAAACTTCTGTATCACATACTCATTGATTATACAGTTTTTAATTACAATAATATACAGGCAGGAATAAAACATGAAATGCAAATTAGATTATTCAAAAGATCAAATATGGGAGCGCAACTTTTTGAAGGTATTGTGAATTTACGGGGTCTTTATACTATAAGATATACATTTATATAATATTTCTAATTTTTTTAGGAAAAGTGTAAAGAGGTGGGAGTAGATGAAGACTTTAATGAATACCACATGCGCCTTCGTGCCAACTACGTCGGCGTCTTTATGGTGCTGCACCTGTTTTTCACAGTACTGCACTGTTCTCTGTTGCTGGCAACTAGCGAGGTGGATATTAATTGCTTCATATACAATTTCTAAGATTAATTCGACTCTTACACAGTACATAACTTTCATTTATTTAGACCTGAGTCTCTATGCGGCATCTGCTGTCATCGTTATTTTAGTTATGTGGCCCAACGTAAATGGGAAATTTCTGCTCACACATAAATATATAATACATATTTCCTCTGTGGCAGTCGTCGTGACTGTAGTTTCTATTGGTTGGTATTCAATTTTATTCTATTGTAAATATTATTATTGATTATTTTTTTTTTAGACCTACTGATCAATTGGTACCATTATACTCAAGAAGAGTGGATTTTGGACTCGATTTTCGACACCTATATTATTCTTATGATCTATATGTTTCTTCCAATTCCTCGTATCTTAACGGCTGTAATACTTGGAATCATCGTGTCAATAATATACTATGTATACTACATATGTTATTTAGGTGCACAGTACCGATTCGGACTGCAAAATGCGTCACATTTAAACCAAATGATTGTGGAATGTGTTCATTATATTTGCCTAAATTTAGTGGGAGCGTATTTTCGAATAATGCGCCAGATTGTCGTCCGTTCCTCCTTTCTTGATCGACATCAGTATGTGTTGGAGGATATAGCCCTAAGAAGTGCACGTGCTCAGGAAAAGGTATTTCTGCATAGCATATTGCCACCGCAAATAGCAAAACCTATTCAAGAGGATATTCGGAGTCGGATAGAGTTCTCTGAGAGGCATCGTCATATGCCTACTACTGCCAAAAGAGATCGCATTATGGCCATTCAAGTTCATCCAGATGTCAGTATTCTGTATGCAGACATAGTTAACTACACCCACCTGACCACAACTTTAACCGTTAAGGATTTGGTCACCTTACTGCACGATTTGTATGCCAGATTTGATGTTGCGGCTTCTCGATTTTCAGTGCAGCGGATCAAATTCCTCGGCGACTGCTACTATTGTGTAGCGGGCTTGACAAAACCAGATCCTAACCATGCCAAACGATGTGTCAATCTTGGACTCTGTATGACTGATAATATTCGCGAAGTGCGGTTTGTAATCATTTTATATCTTAATTTATTTTAAAACGACAAGCCCATTAAAAATGATAGAAGGTATAATGGCTTTGTGAAAATGTATGTAACAGGCAAAAGACGGCTTGGTTGACCGCATAAGAAAAATATACTGCTGTTCAGGATCATTAGTGTCCGCCTGTCCATCTGTCCATCTGTCCCCCCTTCCCCAATAATTGGGAAAATTCAAAAAATTGTTTTAGTATCTGATCATAAACAAAAAAATTATAGCCTCGCAATGTGCACTCTGAAACACAACGGGGTTCGGCTGTATCTTAGTCCAGCATGCACTTGTTTTAATAAACAAGTAAAAAAGTCTATAGTAAGTTCGATACCTTTAAGATGTAGAACTTCTTGTGATAATCAAAAGTAAACTCTGTATGCGCGTGCAATAGGAGAACCTACGGGTTACCTTTCAAGTTTGTATCTTTTATTTATTTATTTAAAAACAGCCAGCTAAGAAGAGCGTGTTCCGGCCTATGAGTAAAAGCCTTGTCTTTACTTTTTCCCTTCCAGAGCCAATAAAAATGTTGATATAGACATACGCGTTGGAGTTCATTCGGGAAGTGTATTTGCTGGCGTGCTTGGCTCAGCGAAACTGCAATTTGACATTTGGGGTAAGAATTATTTAATATCAATCAATAATATATATATAGTATTTTGGTTTATATTAGGAAATGATGTAGTCATTGCGAATCGGTTGGAGGCAACCGGGATGCCTAGCCAAATACATGTCAGTGAAAGAACTCTTCAAATGATTGGGGACACGTATGATGTACATCCTGGTACAGCGGCAGCCCAGGATGACATTTACTTCCAAAAGTACAACATTATCACATTCCTTATAACAGGTATAAAGGAATCGGAAAAAAGTGCGCACTTGGATAATTTAGAGTCCACAGAAACTTTATCTGTGACTGACGATAACCAGGAAGCTAATGTAGAACTGCAATTACGGGAAGAATTTAAAAGAATGCCGGTCGGTCCTAAAGGGTGAGTTTCGATATGAAAAATTGAATTGCCAAATAATTCAATATTTGTTAAACCTACAGAGTTAAAGAAATGTTTTTGGATTTTTTCAGTTGTGCGAAACACAAAAAATCGCAAAATCCGACTCATCCAGAAATTAGTTTTTTTTTTTTGCACTTTCGCGATTCTCATCTCGAATATAGTTATATTAAACAGCCTGATTACATGCTAAAATACAGCGTTCTTTTAGCCTGGTGCTGTGGACTTAGCTTGGTATATATACAAAATGTTTATGAAGATTCGACCCTCCCATATTCTTATTATGTTGAGTTTATTGTAGTATTTTCCTTATCCCTATTACTTTTTGTAACTTGGTACAAGAAAATCTGCTTTTGGCGATACTCCAGACACAAACAGAAATATTCCCGTTTCAGTTGCTTCATATTTCGTACGGCAGAAAAAATACAACAGAGTTTCATTGCACGATTAGGTATCTATATGTACATAATAATATTGTACTTTAGTATTGTAAGTGTCATGCTGGTGAGTATATCATTTTATTGATTATAAATTCTGATATGATACTAATTATAGATATTTTATTTAGATGGACTGTAATAGGGAGGAATTCGAGGTATTGCACATTGATAGCAAGCTGTACCATTACGAACCGGATTTTCAAATGTGCTTTTCTCCGTGGGTGCTCACTTGTATGATGTGCCTTATAATTATCATGAGTATCATATTTACACGTATTCCGTTCATGATGAAAATAATAATTAGTACATTAGAAGCCATAAGCTATATAAGCATCATGGTTACTCATTTTGAGTATATAGTTCACATTAGTTTGACAATCAACCCGTATTTTAATTCAGAATACGGACACAGCCTATTGATCGTTATGACATTGATTACTCTATATTTCAAGGAGCGGCAGACCGAGTTTAACAACAAAATCAATTACAAGTGAGTTAATAAGTGGAATAATCCGAGCATTCCATAAAAAGTGTTTTATTCAGATGGAAAGTGGAATTGTTAAGGAAACAGCATGATTCTCGCATAGCCGACCAGACTATAACTGTCTTATTGCACAATATTTTGCCAGCCCATGTTGGTAGGACTGTGATTCATATTAATATTTAACTTGTTTACTTATTCATACTTTCTATTGGTTTATGTAGTCAATGTCTATCTGACTTCGTTGGCCAAAATGGAGCTTTACTATGAGAATTACGATATGGTGGCAGTCATGTTCGCTTCCCTCAAAAACTTTCAATTGGATTTGCCCAACTTGCGTGTTCTCAATGAGATCATTTCCGAATTTGACCGAATGGTAATACCTTCTTATCTCATTTGCTTAATCTATTTTCTATTAATTGTTGTATTTTGTGTAGTTGTCCTATTATAAAGACGAATATATAGTGGAGAAGATTAAAATTGTGGGCTGTACATATATGGCAGCATGTGGTTTGGATCTAAGGTTCTCTTCGGTGAAAAGCGAACAATCTTGCACTAACAGTTCTGTTATCCAGGAGGGTGAGCGAGCAGATTACGTGATTCATAATATGTATGTACCTATTTTATTGCAGTCATCCGTGCACGTCGCACACTTTCAATAATGCAAAAGGGAATGAACGCAAACACCGTTAAAAGAGAGGAAGTCGTTTTTGTCCTGACTACATTTGCATTAGACTTAATGCGAACACTTTGGATGTGCACCAACGAATGTAAAAACTTACCAGTTGATCACGCAATACTTAATGCCGATATGAGTATTGGTATATCAAGTGGAGAGGTGATGGCCGGGGTGGTGGGTGCCTCGCAGGTGCACTACGATATCTGGGGAAATGCTGTTAATATGGCTTCACGGATGGACTCCACAGGCGTCGCTGGAAACATACAAGTGACCGAGGAGACGGCCGATATACTGCGAAAATATGGCATAGAATGTAACTATCGCGGCATGACATTCGTCAAGGGCCGAGGCGTACTGCCAACGTATTTCGTCGGCATTGATGAAAATTTTGAATTTAAATATCTTCATGAATCCCGTCGATCTTCTTCGGCATAGTTTATCATTCGGTCGGAAAAATTAGGAGTAGGTGATCAAATTATAAATGACCTTAAATTGTTTTTGTAAAATTAGCTTTTAATTAAAACAAGTGGGTCTTAAGACAAATTTATTTATTTTTTTCTGGGAAATTTTGTATCTATTATTTTTCCCGTAACAATAACCGATATTTTTTTACCTTATTAGCCCTGGGTATAGTAGATCCCAATGTCAAAAGTCGAGGAGAGAACAGTATAGCAGTCTCCTCTGCGTACATCGTCACAAGTAGATTGGAACATGGGGACTGTCGTCATATATACGAGGACGATGTAAAAATAAAAATAGCTCGACCAAATTATTCAGGAGGCCATAAGGGCGTTGGCTATGTTATTGTCACATTTTACTATTCATGGTAATAATTTGGTTTAATAAGTTACTGGGAACGTAATGAGTGGATATGAAAGGGCTGCGTTTTATATAAATATATATACATATATTATGTTAATGAACCGAAAACCAGATTGATTTAGGAAAAGTTCGAAAAGTAGAACGTTTCCAGCAGACTGTGAGTGTCGAATAAGAAGGATGACGTCAAACAAAACCACAATGTAGAGAATAGTTGACTTTGGCAGTATATTAGAAGCATGTCATTAATCTCCTCCTCTTCCTTGATATAAAACTTATCAATTCATTAAGGAGGTCAGGCATCCAGGCGTTATTTACCATGTATGTAGGTGTTACGGCACTATGTAAATTGTTTCTAAATGTGCGCAACTAAAGACTCTGACTATTTACCATCTACCAAGAGCCAATCTTAAAAAGTGTTCCAAGTGAGGTCGTGATGCTGCGATAGCCTCTTCAGATTACTTGTCAATTTGCTTTAATCTTTCTCCATGCACGTTGATTTATCGCCCCAAGGGCACAGGAATTTATGTAAAGTTCTATTACGAAGCGATTGACAACTCTGCAAATACGATGACCTATTCGTCTTCATTGGATGTTGAACTCTTCTCTCTGGTTGAAGTCCAAAATGTAGTTGATGTCTAAAAAGTCCTATGTATGCAGCAACCGTTTTATGATTACCTTGAGTAAACCGTTCAAACTGAGAACGAATTAAAACGTGTGTCTTAAGTAGACAAGGATGTTACAAAAGCTATTTTGCTTTGAGTTTAATATGCGTATCAGATACTCATTGATTATATGGTTTTCATGCCCTGATTCCAGAGCGTGGTCGTCCTATAAAGTTGGAGTCCTGTCCGTCTGTTTGTATTATTTAAGTTGAAAAATTTATATGTGGACTATTTTTTGCGATAATTGATAACTATGTTTTATTCCTATGTTCTCTATGCTTGTTTTTCATATTTTTAACATTTAACTTTTTTCGAGACTCAACTTTGAGAGAACCAAACCTAAGACCAAATTGAAATCGAATCTTTGTGGCTTTTCGATTCGCCAATGATTTTAAATAATCCCGATTACATGTTAAAATACAGTGTTCCTCTATCTTGGAGCTGCGGACTTAGCTTGGTATATATACAAAATGTTTATCAAATTGGAATCTTGAGTGAGTTTTTCCCTTAGTGCGGTCTAGTGAGAATGAAAAAGTGAAAAAAATGTTAATCATATCTATATATAAATAAGAATGTGATATAAAAAAAAAGAAATATAATATATATAAATAAATTAAAAAAAAAAAAAATAAATAAAAAATATATTAAAAAAATTTTAATAGAAAGTACTCACTAGTCGTGTTAGAGATTGCAGAATGCGAGATAGGCATTCAGTAATAAAACCTGCTGTATCGGACAGAGCGACTAGTGACAACATTTTCTTAAAATAAACCTTTTGAATAAAAAAAAGGGAAACAATAATTTTGTTTAATAACGTACCAAAGCTACATTTTTGTTTAAGTCCCTAGTCGTGCAAGAGATTTCTGAATGCAATATGAGCATTCAACAATCAACAGAATTGGACAGAATGACGAGTAACAAAAAAAATTGAATAAATGATTGCAAAACAAATATACATATTCAAAGAATGGAATGAATGAACAATGATGAACGATCGGCTAAAATACATATTAAACTTTTTAATAAATAAACAAAAAAAATATAAAAAAATAATTAAAAATAAAAAAAAAAAAACACCTTTTGCATTGCATTATACAAATCCGTAGCATTTTTATTTTGACACCAACATCTGATGACTGTCCGCCTGTCTGGCAACCAGAATTTTATCGTAACTTCAGCACAATGTTGGGGACAAACGAAAATACACATATGAATGTTTATTACATTTAATTAAATTTTAGACACTAACATTGATGAACACTCCAATCTCGCTACACGAGGGATAAACACTCATGGATTAAATTTAAGTCACAATAATCATGTACTTAATTAAATACGAATTAGTACACACACACACAAACATAGTTTTACACTCATAATATTAAGAATTCTTACTTAATTGAAATTAATTGTTAATGTGTGCAATAGGCAGAATTAGGAGAGCTGTTTCTACAAGAGGTACGAGACGTACCAATACTGTAACGGACATTACGAAAGAATCTATAGCTGACAATATATCTCTGGACCAATACATACCCCCGGCACAAGTGGTCATGGCCCCCATGCAGGACTGTAAACAGAGTTTCAAGATTTCAGACCTAATCAAAACAATGCCAACATAGGAAGGCAATAGCGAAGGATTAAGAGAATTCATTGTAAATGTAGAAGAAATTTGTTAATATATAAATAATGTTAATTAGAGGATCAGACCAAATTCCGACCGGATTAATGATTCAAAGAGCTATTAGGAACAAAATTTAGGAAAAAGCACACGAAATATTATATCAAGCTGGTATCAGACTCCATTGGGACGAGATTAAAAATGTTTTATTATTACACTACAATAAGCAGAGTAATAACCAGGAAGAAGTTCACAACATAATCAATGAAGAAAATTTTCGACTATCAGACAGGATTCTTGAACAATAATAAACACGGAACGAAACTACCATATATTTTAATAACTTTTCCTTTCAAAAACCAATTAAAATTTCTTATAGATACAGGTTCAACTTAATCTTGTATAGACCCTCAATTTGTACCAAAAGAGAACCACATTAAATTGGCACAACCAACGATTATCAAAACAATTATAAGTACGCATAGGTTAGAATCGGCAGCTAGATTAAAAACGTTTGATGAATTTAAGCAACAAGGTGAAATTACATTTTTGCTATTTAAATTTCACTCATATTTTGACAGACTTCTAGGAATTGACATATTGAAGGAACTAAAAGAAAGAGTAGACCTAGGTACTTTTATTCTACAGACATCGAAAACAGAATAACCCATTTTAACTATAGATTTTATAGCAGCCACCAAGCAAAGGATAGAAGAAACGAAAAAAACTATAATTGAAATACCAGTGAATCTGAAAGACGCCAATTTATATTGCCAATAAATAAGATTAGGTAATGACCTATTCATCTACGAACAATATTTGTCTAATGGAGGCAACTAATTATAGCGAATGAGAACAAATCATTTATTTGGAGTGATAAGAGACATAGGGAATCAATACATTGAAGTAAACCTTCCTTTTTATGAGGATTTGAAAACATGGTAGAATACATTTAATTAGAATACTTCAAAGACAAGATAGAAGAAATTAAATAATTTGAAACCTTATGTTTGGAATATGCCGAAATTTTTTACGATGAAAATAACCGACTGACATTTATTAACAAAGTTTAACATAAAATTCCGACATTAGATGAACTCACAATGTATACAAGACCATACAGATATGGTTTTAATGAGAGAAAAGAAGTTAGAACACAAATAGAGAAATTACTTGAACAAAGAATAATTTTACATAGTCATTCTCCGTGGAGTGCATTACCCAAGAAATTGGATGCCTCAGGTCAAAGATTGGTCGTTGATTTCAGAAAACTCAATGAGAAAACTATAAAGGTCAAATACCCAATAATTACTGACGTATAGGATAGATTAGGCTAAGCGAAATATTTTTCTATATTAGACCTTGCTAGCGGTTATAACCAGATCGAAATGCATGAGAAAGACGTTCAAAAGACAGCATTTTCAGCAGAAGGGGGACACTAGGAATTTGTTAGAATGTCATTCGGACTTACTAATGCTCCGGCAACTTTTCAAAGAGCCATGAACTGTTTATTTGGCGATTTGATAGGGAAATATTGTTTAGTGTATATGGATGACATCATAATTTACTCGACATCATTGCAGGAACATATTTGTCACCTAAGGAAAGTTTTTCAAAAAATTAGGAAAGCAAATTTGATAAATCAGAGTTCCTTAGAAGGGAAATAGAGTACTTAGGACATGTTGTAACCCCAGAAGGAATAAAACCAAACCCACGTAAAATCGAAGCGATTATAAAATTTCCTCTGCCAAAATCACAGAAAGAAATAAAATAATTTCAAGGACTTGGTTATTATAGAAGATTCATTAGAGATATTGCGAAAATTACAAAACCGCTAACCAAGCAACTGAAAGCGAATGCTAAAGTAAACATAGACACAGAATTTATACGAACATTCGAGTTTTGTAAGACCTTTATGTATTGACTCAATATTAGTATACCCCGATTTAACAAAACCATTTATACTAACTACAGAAGCAAATACTGTCGCATTGGGTGCCGTTTTATCTCAGGGAATCTATGAACCGACAAACTAGTTTCGTTTGCCAGCAGAACATAAACCACCACAGAATTAAATTATTCAACAGTAGAAAAAGAAATGCTTCCTATAATCTGGGCCATTAAATATTTTAGGCCTTATCTATTTGGACAGAAATTTAAAATTATAACGGACCATAAGCCATTGACGTGGTTAATGAGCTTTAAACAACCAAATTCTAAATTAGTGAGGTGGAAACTTAGATAATTGGAATACGATTATGAAGTGGTATATAAAAAGTGATCACATTTATGTAGAAAGTAGAACTACATTGGATGTATAAATATAAATGACCATAAATCTGTAGAAGGGACTTGCGGATAAACGATACACTCTGCACGAGAGGATATGGGTCAATTTTTACCCATCTTAGAAAAGGCACTAAACGATTTTAATATACTAATAGTACTTGAACAAAAACCAAATTCCAATTTGAAAGTAGAAATACCATTCAAGAATAAGAAAGAAGGACCGCTTCAGAACCTACGCTAGACGAAAAAACAATAGAAAGTTTATAGAAAACTATTCTAATTCTAATTCTAATTCTTCAATACTTGTGCGTTGTTTACAACAAACAGCCTATTCCAAATAGTTCAAAGAGTTTTTTCAAAATACTTTACCCACAGTCAAATCTACAAAATTGTAAGATGTACAGAAGTTTTAAGAGAAATTACACCACCGGATGAACAACAGAGAGAGAGAGAGAGATAAGAGAATACCATGTAAAAAACAAACATAGGGGGGCGAACAATATCTACACACACATCTAAAGCGAACAATATACTTCCCTCATACGAAGCAGAAGATCTCTCAGACTAATAACTACTGTGACGTTTGCAAACCTATGAAATATGACAGATAATTATAATAATATAATATTTGATAAGTTATAACGATTTGCTGCCGGATACATAATACCAGCCAGGAACATTTGTAAGCACATATGGTATTCCAAAGAAAATTATATGAGATCAAGGGGAAGAGTTTGCAGGAAATTAATTTATCGATTTGTGCAAGCAATATGACATTATTAGGCACGTGACTTCATTACAACAATCTTCAAGTAATGCTACGGTGGAAAGATTTCATTCTACATAAGTAGAAATGTATAGAATCATAACATCATCATGACAAAGAAGAGAAAGGGTCTATCATGTATACATGAGGACATACTATGCGAAGCAATGACGACATATAATAATGCTTTACATTGTGCAACAAGCTATATCCCTTTTGAATTGTTGTCTGGAAGAAGACACAGCTTCCGAAAAACAATAAATTTTACTAATAAACACGACTATTTTCAGGAATTAAACCGATATCAAAGAGAATTATACCCAGAAGTAGCCGTACAATTAAAAGAACAGATAAAGAAGAGAACAGAAACATTAAACAAAGATAGAAATCTTCCACAAGTTTTAGAGGAAGTTCTATTTCGAAAATAAAACAAGCGAAAGAAGCTTACTCCGCGTTTTTAATACAGAAGATATAAGCATTATTAATATTAAAAAATTCGACAAAGTTCTAGGAGAGTTAAAGAAGGTTACACTTTCAGGAGAGGCTGTAGGTTTTCTAGAAGCCAAACTAGATCAACTACGAGGAAAAGTTAACATTTTAACTCCCATTCAAAGACAAAAAAGAGGCGCGATACAGGGAACATGGACAAAAATTATATTTTATGTAAAGAGCCCGATATTCAGTATTTGCAAAAATTCCAGAATACATAACTTGCAATAAGAATATCATTAAACCTTTCCAAGATAAATGTAGTAAAAAACACAACGATCAAATACATCTGTAATTCGCAAGCTGCAAAGCCTCCAAAGTGGGACGTTAAATGCCTACAGAAAATTTTTAAGGGTGATCTAGCTCACTGTGTTAGAAGTCTTTAAAGAAAAACAAGTTATAGAACCTGAAAAAGCGATCATCATTATAGTAAATGGAATTTAAATTTATTGTATCTAGTTCTACTCTTTTGTCCTACAAAAATTGTAAAATAATGATAAATGGCTATCCTATGATGATATAGAGGCACAACAAGAGGATTCTTTACAAATCGAAATCCCTATATTTAAAGGCATAGAAATTAATAACACAATAGAGGAACTTAACCTACAGAAATTACAATTCGAAAACACTAATAAAAATCCGAAAGGTGGCAATGAACCATTTAATCATTGTATACATCTGCCATATGTTTAATAAAAGCAACACTATATTTTAAAAGGACAACAACCATCTTTACTACCGCATCAAATCCACATCTCGTAAAAACCATACAACCACTATGGAACTCAATTCCATCCAGGGGGTTGGAGTTACCCTATCGGTCACTCCATATATGTATATATACTTGATATGGATATGAACCCACACCCACATATATCAACAGTTATAAACAAACACATTACTTCAATTGTAATACGACACTCTGATCTTAGTTGAACCCACTCGAAACAGAGTACATTGTGCTACATTTCAAGCACGTTCACCAAGATCAGCATTTTGATAGGATGCAACGCTGGACATTGGAGAGACAGAGACTCTATTCGACACCAAGTCTTATTTGAGAATTGTCAGAATAAAACACTTTGATTTTGAAAGCTAAACACCACAGACATGTTTTAAACCTTTTATTCTTTAAAATAAATTCATATATTAATACAATTTGTAAAAGGGGTATAATGGAAAAATGTTTTTTTTTTTTAATGTGGATTGGGGAGAGGTATCCTAAATGTTTTTTTTTTGTTTCTCTTACATATTTATTTAGTACAT
>JBAMCK010000552.1:0-12299 GCA_037075185.1 Drosophila pseudotalamancana | reverse complement strand
AAGAAATCAAGTAAGAAAACTATAGTCGAGTGTGTTCGAATAGAATATACCCTGAACTCACGCACGCCGACAAAAATTGTACTGCAGAGCGAAGGTTGCATAACTTTTTTTGAATTTATGAGCCGATCTTAATGGTAGTATTTAAACTTAGGTGCTTACATATTTCGAGGAGCAACTTTCTATCTTCAAAATGAGTTTTTCAGCAAAAAAAAAGGGAAATTTAAAGAATTCAAAATGTGTGTCTCCTTTTGCTGAATTTATATATATCAAGTTTGAGATTTCTAGCTCTTAATATGAAGAAGCCAAAAAAAAAAAAAAAATCGTGTTGCCGATAAAATAATGAATATTAATTGATAAATAAATAAACGGAAAGAGTTATCGATTATCGAAATCAAACTCGATATGGGCGTGCTAAAGGAGAACCTAAATAAAAATTTATTGAGATCGACTCGTTCATACATAGGTACAAACGGACAGACAAACAGAACTAAATTGATTCGGCTTGTTATGATGATCAGGAATATATATACTTTATGGGGTCTGCCACGCCTTCTTCTGCCTACTACGTCCATTTTCACAAAAACAATATTTCAATATTTCTCTTCTCAGTCCGTCCGCTCTTACGATCCACACTATGTTTCTGCCATCTCCAACATATTATTAGGTGCTCTCTTTGTTTTGTCTCCCGTAAAACGATTGATGCAACTATTTGTCAAATTTGTGGAAATTATATACATAGCTAATTATTGAATATCCCGAAATATATGTACACCGACATACATATTCACTGAAATACACAGGTACACACACATGTCCACCGACATACATATATGTGTGTATGTATGCATATATATTTAGTTATATAATTTGATCCTCTTTGGCAACGCCCCACAATTGAAATTGATTACAATTTATTGGTCGCGAATTGGCAATTAATTGGATTTACCATAATTCAATTGCAAGTTGGCAATAAATTATGTGAAATGCGCTGAATGTACACCAAATTAAGCACGACAGGATAAGCCTCCGGCAGGATGAACGAATTGAACTGACAGTGGTGGTAAGCACAAACCATTTGAGTGCTGCTTGTGGCTGCTAAAGGAGGGGTCACAGCATACGCCTCAGTTTTTGTGCCATTTAAATAAACAGGTTTGCTTGGTTGTTGTTCTTATTCGTGTTGATGTTGCTGCTGCTATTGGTGTTGCTGTTTCTATCACTGATTTAACTGTCGGCCCTTTTTATACCCTGAACTCATTAAATATGGGCTAGCAGGGTATAATGTTTTTGTGAAAATGGCGTACCCACATAAAGTGTAAATATTCTTGATCATCATCAACAGTCGAGTTTATTTAGCCCTGTTCGTCTGTCTGTCCGACCTTCTGTCTATATGATCATACATTGTTGATCTCAGCAACTACAAGAGCTAGAGACTTCAAATGGAAAACAAACATAATTTTTTAGATAGAAAATGGCGCTTCGAAGTTACGCATATACATAGTTAAGTATAATTAACATAAAAACATAACATACAATTTTAGTAAGTTGGGATCACAAGCAAAAAAGGGATAGCTTCGCAATTTTCGTTCTGCAGTAAAATTTAAGTCGCTAGTGGCGTGTGTTTGTAGGGGTGTAGGGTATCTCTTACAAAAGCTTTCTTACTTGTTATAATTATGTACAATGGGTTGGCCGGTTTTGTACCTGCGCTTTGCGTTTGCGTTTGCTCAATTCAATTCAACTCTAAGGTCAGATTGCATCAAGCTGCAGCCTTACAGCTTGGCCAAGCTAAATGAAGCAGGGCAATTTGGTGTGCAGCTGCGGCTGTGTAAATGTAGAATTTAAAAATTACTTTATTAAATTAGTTTCATGCTCACTTAAGCGCATACACGAGTAAGTAAGGGGGTGAACTTTCGGTGCCAGGTGTTTAAATTGGGTAGCATTTGTTTCAGTGTTGTATAGCGGACAAAGTGGCCACCAGCTAGGCAGGTCAGTCTCAAGTAGTAAAGAAAGCAATGTTGGCTAAGCCATGTGTGTCTTTCTGTACGTATGCACGATTAGCTTTAATTCTAGCTAAAGACTCTACTTATTACTATACGTAGACAAAGTTATATCAAAAAAAGGAAAATACATTATTTACAGTTACTTAATACATTGCTGCTTTGGTTCTTTTGAATGCAAAGATTTTTTAATAGTTTGTAGTTCTTTTAGAGAGGTAAAGTTGATCTGAGCATAAAATAAAATGGGGACATCTATGCTTACAAGGAGAGTGGGAAATCGGGTACAATTCCATCTTCCGTGTCTAGAGTCACCAATTTTTGATATTTTGACGCCACATCGATTTCGATTTAACTGCAACTAATGAAGCAAGTTACATATATAAATAGTTATTAGAGGTCATAGAGGCCAAAAGTGGTGATTCTAGCGTTTATTTGCTATATAACTGTATTAAGCTAAAAAAAGAGGCTATTAGACCCCGATCTTGAAGGCGGGCGCAATCGACTTCGGTAGACTCTTTGACGTTCTTTGATACCGACATAAATATGAAGAAAATACAACAGGCAAACTGTAATAAAAATTGGAACTAATTTTTAAAATAAAACATTTATTCATTTTAAGGCTGTAAGCCCGCTTCGGTTACTTAACTAAAAGCGGAGGTAAAAGTGATATTCATGTTGACCCATACATATCTATTATGGTTCCTTTTACTATTGTCAGACTGTCAATCCGGTTCGGGGACTGCTCGGAGTACAATTATTTCCGTTTCATTGTAAGCTTCGCATTTCTTGTTTTTTTTTTTTTTCAGACTCCTGCCTTGGCTACTTTGCATTTGTGGTTGGAACGAATGCTTTTAGTCTTAAATAGCATAATAGTCACATTTGTGGTCATGGGGTTTGTTCTAACTTAATCAGTAACAAAAGCTTCGCAAAATTAATTTATATTTCAGTTTACATTTGCAGTAAGAGATTAGAGTTTTTTTGTGCTTTCCTTTGTCGCAATTGCCGGATGAGATTTGTGGCAAGTGGAGAGTGCAAAATCCAGTTGAACACTCCATCGCTGCGGTCTCCATTAAAAAGCAGTCGATGTCCGGCCCGAACTGTCGACTTGTGTGCAAAGACAAACATAACAAAGCACGGCACAAAGCCAGCATAAAGAAGTCAGCTCGTAAAAACGACAACAACAAACAACTGGGCCAATCTGCCGTATTGAACGGCCGGTTTAGCATAGATAGAAACCAGCCAAGTATCACACATACATCGCACATTTCCTGCTAGACGAAGCCTTGCCTTACAGCTAACAATGCTTTCACCAGCTTGAAAAATAGAAAACTAGGTTATAGATAATGCAAGACACCCTAGCACTCAGAATATGGTCTTGTAAGTCACGCTTAAGTGTCCCTCTCTTGCTACAACATTGTGCATATAAGAAATGTGCAATCACTTGGCAGTTGGGCGGCAAGGACCAGCAAAAGTAGATTTATAAAAAAAGGAAATTCATTAGACTAGCCACGTTGCGAGGCGTTGACTTTTGCCTTCAATGTTGGACCGCCGAAAAGCTAAGGTCAGGCCTGCTTCTGAACTGCCATCGTCAACGCGTCAGCAGTATAGAAAAGTGCAGTGTCATGACATTTAGTTTTTCCCCATTTATATGATGCCAGTTTTTACCCATTAAAAATGGGTAAGTAATATAGTATATAGTATTTTTCTGTAATATATGTAACAGGGAGAAGAAGGTGTGACCAACCATATTAAATATGCATATTATTCAAAAGGATCAACAGCCGAGTTGCTTAGGCGAAGTGAAAACTGTAACGGGAAGAAACTTGATGTTTGATACATATGTAGATCGTTGAGTTTTCTATTGGCGGAGATCACTAAAAAGTTTTAGTTTAAAAAGTAAGAAAGAAATGTGATACCCTAAACTCCGTGCTATCTTCAAAAATAAGTTTTTCCCCAATAAATTTGAAACGCGGGGAGGTATTCACAATATGAATTATACAAAAAGTGTTTCTCGTTTAGCTGAATATACATATATTTATAACTTTGATACGTCAAGCCCTTAAGACAACATAAAAAATTTTAAATTTTTTCCTTTTTTTTTAGTTTGTCCGTATATTTTTTCTAACGAAATATCCGTTGTTTTTTTTTTGTATGTTTTTAAAGGAAAAAAAAAATAAGTGTGAATTAAGTTTAAAATCAAATGGTGGAAAATATGCATAACTAAGGTGTTTTTCATTAAAAAATTAATTTTGAAAATATAATTATTACTTTTCTTTTTTTCATAATCAAAGTCTTGCATGAAGCTGCTAAGCATAGTTTTTCTAGCAAGTGTGTTATGCTGAAATTAGGTTAATGCTCGACTTTTTTTAAGATTTGTTTGTTGTTTTTTTTTTTTTTTTGTGTTATAACTCTTAAACGTGTTGATTTATATATATATATATATATATATGTGTGTGTGTTTGCATACACCAACTCGCATCTGTGTGATTCATTTGTCTGTGCCATTTAATGTATGTATCTTTAATTTCCCTAAAGGTTAATGTTTCACACAATCAGAGCGTTGGCGACCCCTAAGTGAGAGCAACGCAAGCTCCTACTTGTAATGCGGATTAGTTAACAGGGAACATATACATAGCTATGTTAAGTTCAAATTCTTTTGTCAACAAAACGTATATGCTAGAAAAGAAGCCGTATAGTAAGATACATTTACTTAAGGTCAACATTAATGAAAAGTACACCCGCATAGATCAATTAAATATTACAAAAAAATTATTACACTTATTTAATTAATTCCTGTTTTTAAATTTATTTCCCAGTTAGTCGGACTTTAAATATCGGATTTTTATTGCAATAATAAACAATTTTATAATTTCATCGCATCTTAAAGATACCAGTGGCGAACTGCAGATAGGAAATAATAATTGTAAAATTGACACTTGAAACTTTAAAAAAATGTACAGCATTGTAAGAAACATTTTACTTTTAAATGAATGCACGTGTGATTGTATGCATGAGACTGTGTGGGCCATGTACACTCCCATTTACTGAGAAACAATCACACACGAGTGAACCCGTCGTGTGGGCGTATTCGTGCTAACGCCAGTCCCAAAATTAAAATACAAATTGGAATTGGAAGCGGTGCCTTTGAGTATAGTTGGCTGCAGTTCTTTTATTTTGCGACTTAAATGACTGTCGTGAATGCCCCTGATGATAATAACGACTTGTAGTTAATGTCGGTGAGCGTCAATGTTGTCCCTTTCGAAACGAAACAGAATAGAGTGGTATACAATGAAACTTTGGGTATGGTCTTGATCGATGCCAGTCCTTTTTCATGGCCTTTTTTTGTTTGGAACTAATGATGCCGGAGAGACCGGAAATGCGATGCAATGCATATAATTAACTTTGGCTACACTTTGACCAGGCATTGCTGCCAAGCTACTTTTGTTTTTGTTTTTATTTTCGTTTGTCGACAGGTCACTGTTTAATAACCCAAGCATACATGCAAATAAACACTGTGCAAGGCAAAGAGCTGCTCTTCAACCGGCAGCTTCCAACTGGCCTAGACTTTCAATGGGAATGCCATGGATTTTGCAATGGGTATTCATGGGCAACGCTTGGTATGCCAATAATTTATAAGTCAAGCAGTGTGAGTGTGCGAATGTAGTATTTGTGTGTGTGAATGAGTTGTGTGTATTGGTCGACAGGCGTCGCTTTAATGACCAGAGCAACTTGTTTGTGGCTCGAGAGGCTCCTTCACATTGCTGCTGCTGCCGCTGCTGCCGCTGCTGCCGCTGCTGCTGTTGTTGTTGTTCCTGTTTTGGTTGTTTGATTGTTGTTGTTGTTGTTGTTTTAGTCCTTATTGCTGTTATTGTAGCCCTGGCCAATAAACAAGTTGGTAAAGAGCAGCATGGTAAACAAATTCGTCCACACAGCTTAAATTGGATTGAACTGAGCAGTGACTTGAATGATGTCAACTCAAATAGGTCAAATGATATTTGTAAACAGCTACAGAACAACATTTCAGTTAAAAAGGAAATTTTATAATCAGCGAATAATGATCTGTCAAAATACTCAAAAAAATTCATTAATTTCACAATTAAAATAAAAACAAATTCACAAATTAATTCAGGGGCTTCTTACCAATTCAGATTACTTTTTGTTTTGTAATAAATTTCGTTCCTTATCAA
Source organism: Drosophila pseudotalamancana (assembly GCA_037075185.1). Classification (NCBI taxonomy): domain Eukaryota; kingdom Metazoa; phylum Arthropoda; class Insecta; order Diptera; family Drosophilidae; genus Drosophila; species Drosophila pseudotalamancana. The sequence continues at coordinate 6,118 of JBAMCK010000552.1, read as the reverse complement.
TTGAATATTGAATATAAATTTGAATATTGAATATATGAAAATTTGTATTTTGTACATTAGTTGCTTGAATTTTGCAGTAAAACAGTAGGAAACAATGAAGAACGTTGAAGTTAGGCACAACCGACTTCCATAGCCTTCCTTCTTTTTTTTTTCTGTTTAATAGGAGCATATTTTGTATATTATGTAAATAATAAAGAAACGCTAGAGTCACTACTTTTGGTATCCACCATCTCTAATAGTATTTACGCACATGAAAGGATAATTATTCTATATCAATTAAAATTTAACTTATTCAAAAATTACGTTTTTGTGCAAACTCCTAAATATTTAAGGCAAAAGAAATTATTGTGATAAAAAGATTATCAAAATCCCTTAAAAACTCAAGTTATTAAAGAAAATATCTGCTTTTCACCATAGTCGAGGAAAACGTATGGTTTTCATTAGTGAAAATTCACAAGTATTAGAGCCAAGTGCAAACATTTTTGTATGCAGACATGCAATCGCACTCGAATGCGTATGCTCTTAGAATTCTGTTAAATTGCAATTTGCAAAAGTGATACGTTTTAATTTTGATACATTAGTTGCAGTTAAGTTCCATTGGCGAAGAAAGTAGAGGCTGCGCAAGCTGTGAAAATGGAACAGGTTTGAGTTCGGATTAGGTCTGATCTCGAAATGTTTTCTTTATGGGGTCTTGTGCTCGAATCCGGGTGAAAAACTTTTTTTTTTTATTATTCTATAATAATATTCTCCGAATTGAAAATAGAGTGAACTATGTATGTATATATATATGTATCAATTTATTTTTAGCTCTAGACAAGTTTGACATAAATTTTGTAATTTTTGGTGGCTGTAGCTCTAAAATTGATTCGCTACGCCATATGTAGTGACACATTCATACTGATTATACATATGTATGCACATACCTCCGATACGGTATGAACGCGTTCTAAACGGGTTTTTGTCAAAATGATCATTTTCGTTGAAAAATTGTATCAGTTCCTAATTGCGTTGCAATTGGTCGAATGATTGTTGTGATATGGTCCGACTACAAGGGCTTTTTACTATATAAAAGACCTCTCAAACTACAAAGTCCATTACAAAAACGGAATCTCGCCCAAAACCTCAGCAGGCCTGACCAACACACCCAAAACCCGCCTATTAACTCTGGCATAAACTATGCTACACTGACCAGTGGCACATCATACCCACATGTATCCAGAGGATAAAAGTCACAATTAGAAGTTGACACAAGGTACACATTTCTGCATTGCGTAAACTGCAAACGCAACATGCAAACATATTGACCAACCTAATCTGAAAGATAGCCCTCAAATAATGCCTCTCCGCATGGGAATTTGGAACGCCAACGGCCTTTCAGTGCATTATAACATTGACATCATGTTAGCAAATGAAAACACGAGGCCCCTACAACAAAAATGAGCGGATTTGAACATTATCACGAGCTCGGTGGAGACGCGAACAGGTTTCGTTCCTTACTAGAACTTAAAAAGGTATCTGCGACCGATTTCTGACTGTAGAGGTTCATGCGAACTATCGTTAGTTCAAATACCATTGCTACTCACACTGCACACAAAACCGCAGCAGTTTCCCAAAATGGTTTTTACTTTCAGAGTAGAAGGGGAGCTAAAGGCTCCAGAAGACGTTGAATATACAGCGAACCGACTTCAGGAAGCAAACGCAGAAGGAGCGCTCTTAGCCGCTCCAAGCCCTGGAGACACACATCAACACATAACCTCAACATACAATACGCCATTCACCTCAGAGACCTAAAATATTCTTACATATAAAAGATGGGCAAGACTTCGCTGGATTCGGACACCGCACGACTAGTGACAAAAGCAGGTATAATGCAACAACTATACAACTGAAAGCAGCCTTCGTAGAACTTCAGCATCGGTGCATAAACATAGCACTAGAAAGAGCCGATTCACCATTGATTGCGGAATTTCAATTGTGGAAAACTTAAAAGTTAACCAATGCAATACGCGACACTTTTGGCAAAAAATCTGGATTGGATTCTAAAAGACTCCAGCCGACTATTGCTAAGTAGCAAGAGGCTCATATGTTACGGTATAGTTGCCCCACTTTTACTAATGCAATTTCGTTATGAGACTCCGCGGCTACGACTCATAAAAACAGATTCAGATCCTTCAAAACAAGACCTTAAAAAGATGGGCATGAGTTATATTGTTTGTTATGAACTTAAAATTCCCACAATTGCAAAAGTAACCGGAAGACACAGGTCCAGGTATAAAGACATATTGTCATCGCACCCAAATGAGCTTGCGGCAGATTTTAGAAGTAACACAAAAAGAAGAAAGTTAAAGAGGTTACATCCCGTCGAACGCAGGAGGTCATATGTACGCACATATGTATAAACATTTATAATCTTTGAATTGAATTATAATTAGAATCTAATTATTTATTCGTACATAAAATGAATAAAATTTATTGAATATTTATTACCAATGAATAATGGCCGGAACCCACAAAATATAAACAACACTCTTTACTAAAAACTAAAAAGAATAAATAAGCAATTAAGTAAACCAATCACAGAAAATATATTAGAACAATCTTATTTTGGAGAAGAAACACAACATAGCTCTGAAGAAGACAAAAGCATCTTTATATTTATCACAGAAAAACCGCTAAATACATTCAAAAGGCACTCCAAATATAAAAAAGAAAATTAAATTTTTCTGTAGTATACTCAGTTAAGGAATTTAAACTTCTTTGCCGATTTCAAATTACTTATTTTTAACTTTTACACCCCGGAATTCAAACCAAAAATAGATTTTGGCCAATCCTATTATTTCCGTAACAGCCGAATATAATAAACGAATTCTCAAAACAGTATCTTAGTTGTATAGACATTTATTCAAAATTCGCTACTGTTAAACAAATCAAAACTAAACTGGATGGAAGCATATTAAATGAATTAGGTAAGCCAATATAATTAAAAGTAGACCGTGACCAGTTTATCCCTCAAAAGATGGCTTGAAAGTGAAGGAGTAGAAATACAACTAAAACAACACAAAAAATCCGAAGGAAATCAACTCAGCAAAATAAAAACCATTCTCTATGTTTAAAATTATGAGGCAAAATATAATGCCACTCACCAAGCTCTCACGCACTTATTATCAAATGCCGGACGACCAACTTTAGATACCCAATACAAGAAAGGGAAAACAATTACCAAAATAAACAGTATCCGACAAGAAAAGGACCATTACAAAAAGGAAAACTGAATAATACGTTTAAAGCTAAGCAAAATGTCGAACAAACAGATGCCGGCCATTATTAAATTACTAACAGAAACAGAACCACAAGTTACTAAAAAACATAATGTAAAGGAAGAAAGAAAATTAAGCAAATTACATTTTAAACAAAACATCCACTTGGATTAAAAACTAAGACAATATCATACTCTTTACATAGCATATCTTAATAAACTTTCCATTCACTAATACAAATGAATCATCCCTCACTCTGATCATAATAGTTATCAACTCGACATTCGTTGAACTTCAAAATTTATAACCAAGGAAATAAACAAATAATTGTTGGGCGTAAGACAAATATTCTACTTCACACGAAACCAATTTGTAATATTAAACATTTATGTGTAACAAAATGATAAAATATATTGAGCCATATATTAAAAATATTAATTTAAGAAAACAGTTTACTTAGGTAATGGCAAACAAAAACACAATTGGTTCCTTGACTCGCGGGTTCGTCTCTTAAGTATAGGAGAGAGAAATTTTTATCAGCTCCTAATTGCGTTGCGATTTGTCGTATGAATTTTGTCGCTTTAAAAAGTACCTTTTTAACAGTGCGACAGCGTATTTTCGCTGTTGCTGAATGTGGGTTCGGCGGCATCATAATTATTCAATAACGAAATATATCGCAGACTTAAGCTATTCGTTTATAACAACTTGCACATTAAAACTGGGTAAAAAGTGTATGTTTTTGTGAAAAGATATGTAGTAGGCGGAAGGAGACGTCGCCTGTACATACATATATGTATATTCTTAAATAGCCGAGTTGAATTGTCTCTATGTATGAAGGCGTCGATCGCAGCTACCATGAGAGCCAGAGACTTGAAATTTTGTATGTAGGTTCTCCTTTTGCACTCGCATATCGAGTTTGTTTTTTTTCTTTTTTTGTCTTGCAATCTGTAACTCGTGTCAAATTTCCTAGGTATGTAGGAATTTGTGTCTCTTTAGATAAAGAGCTTGAGGTAACAAAGTTATCATATATGTTTATTGTATGTATATCAATATACATATATGATAAGTTTGTTACCTCAAGTTCAGCTAAAGAAGAACCAAATTTGACATAGTTCGTATTTTGGATAGCTCCCTCATTTCAAAATTATTGAGTAAAAACTTATTTTGAAAAATAGAAAGTTGCGTTTCGAAATAAATACGCATTGAAGTTCAATTAACACATACAGTGGCGAGCAAAAGTGAGTGAATGTTTACAACTTTGACTTTGGCCGTCCAGCAAACGCAAACCATGCAAGCAAATCCAAAAAATGTTTTTGTTTTATGTTTATTATTTCATTTATAACAATTTAGAATAAAGACATAAAGTAAATTAGATAAAATCAAAGAGTATGAAAAAAAAAACCAAAATAATCCACATAAACTCATTTTTGCACGTTTCGAAAAAAATAACAAAATCAAAGAAATTTTAATATTTGGTCCCTAAACCTTTACTAGAAATAACTTAATTAATGCGGTTTAGCATGTTTTCCACCAAGTTATTGATTATCTCTTTCGGAATTTTAAACCATTCGGTTTTAACCCGCTCCCACAGGTCATCCATGTTTGTTGGGGCGGCGTGGTACTGCCCGAGCCGTCTCCTCACAATTGACCAGAGATTCTCAATTGGATTGAGGTCGGGACTTTATGCTGGCCACTCCATCAACTAAAAATGTTGTTTTCCCATCCATTCCTTAACAATTTTCGCTGTGTGCTTGGGATCCCCGTCTTGTTGAAAAACAATTTCCTCCTCGGGATAAGCATATTCGTCTACAAAATTGGGAAGATGGGTTTGCAAAATTTCTAAGTAGTCCTCTTTTCGCATAATTCCTTCTACTAAGTGGAGAGGACCAATATTCCACCATGTAAAGCAACCCCAAACCATTATATTTCCACCGCCGTGTTTGACGGTTTGCTTGACATGGTGTTTTTGAAGACGTTCACCGGGTCTACGCCAGCAGTATTGCTTTCCATCCGACTGGAAGCGGTTGAATTTGGACTCATCCGACCATATAACGCGTTTCCAATCATCAACGGTCCAATTTTTGTGTTCCCTTGCAAATTTCAAACGCGCTTTTACGTTCTTATCGGACAATGCAGGTTTGACCACTTTCACTGATGAGGTGTATCCTATGTTGTGAAGCGCTCATCTAGCAGTCCATTCGCTAACATTTTTGTCAACCGCCAAGAAAGCACCCTTTGGTGTTAGCAGCTTGTTTTTTCTCATTTCTGCTATCATCCGTCGAGCATCGGAGTCGGTTCACAATTTTTTGCGACCTTTCATCTGCGGTTTGGGGGTCACATTTCGCCTTTTTTGAGCTGCAAGCACAGCCGATTGGCTAATTCCAAGTCTATTTGATATTGAACGTGAAGAACAGCCTTTCTCGGTGAGACACACAACACTATTCTCAATTTCTAACGATATTTTTTTCATTTTTATGGGGTCTTTTAATAATTTCTTTAAAATTTGCTAGCAATTGAAAAATTTGCTTCAAATCGCACGACAAACGTTTAAAATTAGTCTACGAACAACAAAACATAAATAAGACATGAATCCGCATGGTTTTTGCTAATAAGCAAAGTAGAAAATCGAAAATAGGGGAAATGTAGCAAACGTGCAAAAATGAGTTTATGTGGATTATTTTGGTTTTTTTTTTCATACTCTTTGATTTTATCTAATTTACTTTATGTCTTTATTCTAAATTGTTATAAATGAAATAATAAACATAAAACAAAAACATTTTTTGGATTTGCTTGCATGGTTTGCGTTTGCTGGACGGCCAAAGTCAAAGTTGTAAACATTCACTCACTTTTGCTCGCCACTG